>CM037634.1:9646001-9724191 GCA_015227895.2 Colaptes auratus
TGTTTAAAAAAGCCCCCCCAACATGTATTTGTTTTCAAAGTAGTTAAGGGCCCTAGCATAGCATTAGAATATTTCCCTCTGTATCTCTCATTTGTTAAACAACAACTGTCAGTTGATTTCCTTCCTGTCTTATATGTATTTGCTGGTTATAACAATAGAAGTTCTAAGCTTAGCTATTTGTTTTCTCCTTGCCCTCCTCCCCTTTATTTTTTCCCCCTAAGTTGGATGACACTGGGGGAGTGATCTCTCTCCTGCCTCAGTTCCATTAGTATCCATGTAGGTAGGTGGTTTTTGGTGCTGAGCTTTTATTTGGCAGAGAATAACAGAACAAACTGGGTGGATGAACCCTAGAGTCCTAGAATTGTTAGGGTTGGAAGGAACCTCAAGGATCATCTAGTTCCAACTCCCTGCCATGTGCAGTGACAGACCTCACCGTCCTTTGGGGTAATGGGAAAAAAATTGAAACCCTTTTCACAGTCCATTTTTAGCATGGATAGCATGGACAGAGGTTTGTCAGGCTTTTGCTGGGGTTCTTCAGGCAGCTCACAGCCACATCCAGCCTGGCCCCCCTCAGGCTATGGGCAGGAAACCTCACCTACATCAAGGTGCCCAGAGCCACATCCAGCCTGGCTGCAAACCTCCAGGAGGAGGCTTTCACCACCTCCCTGGGCAACCTGTGCCAAGATCTTTCCCTCCTTCACCATTGCCTCTTTTGCCCTAGAAAACATATTTTTTTCCCCCTCCTGAGAGGGAATCGCATCAAGAGCTCTTCTGATATGAGAATTATGGTGGATGTGTTGACACCCACAGTGTGTCAGCAGAGCTTTAGGCTCGTTTTGGGAGAGTCTAGCTCATGCCATGAAAATACTTGTTTTCTTATCCTTCCTACATAACACTCACATGCACGTATTATCCAAGGCTCGTGAGTATTACAGCACTAAGAGGTTTAAAAGGTCCATGAAAATACTTCATTTATTTACTGAGGTTTGTTCTGTCTCCTTTGCAATTGCTCTAAGTAAAAATGAACAACTAAGTAACAGGTAAAAACAGTACTTGAACTAAGAGTTGTCTGCTCTTTTCCAGTTTTCTCTTTTCATTTGGCTGCTCACAATTCTAGACCCTACAGACAGAAAATGAGGTTGCCTTCAGAAAAGCAGAATGCTGCTTCCCCTCCCCCACACACCAGTTCCTCTGTTCTGAGGCAATGAATTGACTCTGCAATCAGTCAGTACCTAACTTTTGTTAGGTCCAGACAGTGACATAATAGAAACGTCTGCTGTGCCGTGCAATGTACTATGTAATCCCTTGAGTGCCATACAGAATATCTCAGGCTGGCTTCCATTCCCTGTATATGTATGATGATGTAGGTATACTCTTCCTGTATATGATAAGCACCCTAATAATGTTGTTCTGAGGTTTACTGTTTTACCACTGATGATGAGAAATAAGCTTGCCTTTTACAGATTTAATATTGCTGATACATTTTCTCCTCTCTTTACAAACCCTACTTTGTTAAGGGATCTACTTCATTTTCACCCTATTCAAAAAATGTCTGGCAGTCTCCCAAATGAAATTACCAGGACTCACAAGCCTCTTAACAAAAATAAAAGGAAATAAAGCAAAGCCCAGACATCTAACTATCATCAGTGACAGCTTTATCTGCATCTCTATCATTGCTATTGATGGAAGGTAGTAGAAAACTGTAGTTAAGCACAGCGTCCTTAAGAATCCTTCACTGTTCTATTTCAGGGAGAACTTTATCTGGACCAATAAGCTTCCAATCTCATCAAGGCTCATTTGAAATGGCTGTAGGAGAAGTAGGTTGTCAATACTTACCTCAGTCTGAACCAGGCAGAGGTTACTGTCTCTTTGAAATACCTTCTGAGAGACATGATTCTAATTGGGCACTGATGATTGTTCATTCACTGAAGACTTGAACCAAAAAGCAAGAGACGGCAAAGCTCAACCTTCATAATTTCCTTTTCCCACTTTACTAAATTTAATCATCAATTTCTAGCACTGAATTTCTTTTTTCCTTCAGATCTGGAAAAGGATGGTCCTATTGAACTATTTTCTTTCCAGCCTGATGTGAGACATACACTTCCAATAAAGGATGCAGATAAGGACTCAGGGGTGACCTTATTGTTCTCTACAACTACCTGAAGGGAGGTGTTGGACAGGTGGAGGCTGGTCTCTTCTCCCAGGCAGCCAGCACCAGAACAAGAGGACACAGTCTCAGGCTGTGCCAGGGCAGGTTTAGGTTGGATGTGAGGAAGAAGTTCTATACAGAGAGAGTGATTGCCCATTGGAATCGGCTTCCCCGGGAGGTGGTGGAGTCGCCTTTATTGGAGCTGTTCAGGAGGAGACTTGATGGGGTGCTTGGTGCCATGGTCTAGTTGTTTAGGTGGGTTGGATTGGTTGATGGGTTGGACACGATGATCTTGAAGGTCTCTTCCAACCTGGTTTATTGCATTGTATTATTGTATTGTATTGTATTACAATGCATCCTTCTAATGATCCAACACAGGTGACCTCGCTGACACCACTTGTGAGGTGGGAAAAACCCAGCTATTCAAATGCTGAAGTACATACTAAGAGATCATGCACAGATCCTTCCCTGCACCTCAGGCAAAGAGAGGAAAAATCTTTGGAGATGAAAATAGCATAGAATATAATAGGATAGGATAGGATAGGATAGGATAGATAGATAGGATAGGATAGGATAGGATAGGATAGGATAGGATGGGATGGGATGGGATGGGATGGGATGGGATAGGATAGGATAGGATAGGATAGAATAGACCAGGTTAGAATGAATTAAATTCTGAACGTGATGGGATTTTATTTTCTTGGGTAATTTTTAAAGCCTAAAGGGTATGTGTGCATTTTAACAAATTAATTAATGTAGAATTTGTCCTGATCATGCATGATGTCATGGTTCTAGATGAGGGTACTTTAAGATGTCTCTTGTTAGCAATATGTGGCCCTACTGACCTGTAGCCGGGAACCACTGATTATAGAAGAAAGCAGGATACAGCAGAAAGCTTTGCCACTCTTGTTTGTTTGTTTGGGGGTTTTTAATTATCCCATAGTTCTGGTATCTCCATGTTTATGTCAAAAAGCCCCCAAGTGCTGATGCAGCCATAGAATAGCTTACTGCTGCTACTGAAGAGGAGGTCATCAGTTGCTGGCTGTTTACTGGCTGCTGTATTCTTTTTCTTTTCTTTTTTTTTTTTTGGCAGCAAACCAAGTGGAGCACAGAAACCCAATGGGCTTTTTTTTTGGCTTGCAGTTAAATTATGACATGGTCCTATAAACTGAGCTGTAGCCAACTCTTATTCTTGTGACAGGTATCCAGGGGAGAAACCAGTCAGGCATGTGGCTTGTTTTGTCTTACCAATTCCCACACCCTCAGACTAAGGCACTTTGCCTTCATCACTCTCATTAGCCACTTCTCCTGCCCTGCTGATGTGTTTTTTCCCCCCCATATAAATGGATATATGTCCTTTCTCAAACATGACAACCTGAGTACTATTAGCATAGAAATAATATCATGAAGTATATGAGAAAGCCATTTCCCTACCGTCTCCCTGAAATTATGGTTTAACTGCTTCAATAAACAACAAAATCATTCCTTGCACACATCATTACCACTGAAAGCTTAAAATAGTCTGGCTATCGGAAATAAAGAGAAAAAAACAACACCCACACAGAGAGGAACTTCTGCATGTACCTATCCAACCCAAATTCCATCGTGTGACCCCTCCTTGCTAAGAAAAGTCTCAGGCTGCTGCTTCCCTCCCTCTGCACAAGCAGCCCTGGAGGTGCTGAAGAGAGAGGAGGGAAAGGCAAAAAGAGGTAATTTTAAAAAAACCAAACAAATAAACAGCAGTGGGAAAGCTCTCTGCTGTAACCTGCCTGGATGGAGCCCAGGAAAAGCAAATAGTCTCTAATCTGATTTCCAGAACAAAGGAAGAGGCTGGGAAGGGCAAATATTTTAGTGCCTGAGCCATTTCTTAATTCAGCTGTCTCTGTATTATTGCACAGAGGAATGTGTTATGATTTGCACAGGGAAGTGCTAGTTTATTATCCCTAAGAATGTGTTGGACAGCTTCATTACACAGACAATAGATTCATTTAGCTCATGCCTACCTCTCATAAGGCACATTTTAAGAGCAGTGAATTATTTCCTGTACATTTGATGAAAATATATTTAGACTGTTTTCTCACATACAGGTTTATTTGATAGGTTCTATGTCCTAATTATAACATTTCACTGCACATAAAATTGCACTCAGGGAAGGGCTATTATCCCTCGATTATTCAGTGCTTGGTACAGCAGGGTCACTTTCCTGATTGAGGCCTTGCTGCTCTATTCTGATGCAAATGATGTTAAAATGAGAATAGGAAGTTTAAGCTATTTTACAATGCAAGCATTATGTGATAGTTTGCATTGCATCTCATGCAGCTATACAGAGCACAAAGGCAACTGTACCTCAAGACAAGCTACTTTTCTTGAAGTCTGCTGTGTCTTTGTGTGTACATCTACATTGCACCACAACACTCATTTGCTAAAATAACCCTACATATGTCATCCAGAGCTATGTTCTTGGCAATCTCATGTTACTGCTGAAAGCTCTGAGTCTGTTCTGGCAATCTTTGATTTCTCTTTGTGAGTTCCTGAGCTTACAGGGTGGTTGCTAGCTAGCTGGCAAATTAGCTCCAGGAGCACTAACCAGAAAACATTCACTGGCTCAATTCAAAGCCACACAGGCTCAGTTGTTGGGAACTCTCTGCTGTGTCTCACATTCCATCTGCCTCTTTTTCTCTTCTGTATTTTTAAAAGCACCAAGATAGTGCAAGATGGAAATTTTCCCTTGACCTCATTTGGATATCAAGGCCAGTCCTCATATCCTCAGGGAACAGAAAAGTATGTGGGCTGCACATACTGCTTGACACAATTTGTCTTCACAGAAACACTTGGCTTGTCAAAAGTAAATACTTTCAAGAAACTGTTTGTGCCCACAGTAATTCCATTACTCAACTGACCCTATTGAGTACATTGTTAGAAGAATAAGTTGTCTCCCACTGCTGGACACTGCTTTGTTTTTATCACTTCTTTCTTCTGCTATTCTACCTGCAGCATGATGAAACTCAGCTCCTAAAATGTGTTGGGCTAGGCTGCAAGAGAAGTCACAAGGCTGTCTGAATCAGCTGGCACCTCCACACCTTTTTGTTGAATTTAGAATGGTTTTAGGAAGTGAAGATGAGTCACGAAGATGATGCTGGAAGTTTGATTGCTCTGCTTAACCATCATGACCAGATTTGTTTATTCTCCTGTGATTGCAGAGCCTCTTATTATGGCTGATGTTGTGTACGTCAGAGAGAACGTGATTTAAATTTTACATCTCAGGATAAATAGGGTTTATTTCAGAGACAATAACTGCACAAAGCCACATTTCCATCAGTCTGCAGGTGTAATTATGTCAGACTGATATAAGACATAGAAACAAGAACTAGATCATTCAGAATTTAAAGTAATTGTTCATCATCAAATTGATGATAAATACTGCTGATTATGATAGAAGAGGTTCAATATTTGTGCTTCCAGAGTAAAAATATTTTCCAAGGAGCTATTTCTGGGGCAATGATACATTTTCCCTGAACAATACTTTGAATAAATCTCCTAAACAGTTGATAAAGTTGTTTAAATGCCATACCTTACGTTTCTATGTGAAAAATTGGTGACTTTTAAAATGCAGCTCACACTCTGAATTTCCTGGGTCTGAGAACTCCAATAGTACAATGAGTTATTTCTCAGCTTTTGAGTAGCAGCCCACACATGCTGTTCTAAATGACATGTTCTTCCTTTACTTTTTTAGCTATAAATTCTTCATATCTGTGCACTTTAAAAAACCTGGTAGGATGCATTTTACATCTGAAACGTGACAGACACCTGTCAGTATTTCTAAGGATTTTCTGATACGTTCATTTCTAAATCTTCCTTTGAGTTCCCTTCTAAGAGCCAAAGCCCCTGGGCTGCATAAAGTCAGAGGTGCACCACAGCCAGTGAAGGTGAGTTCCCAGCAGTGTCCCATCCTGTGAGGAATGCAAGGCTGCCAGCGGTGGAACTGCTGTGTAAGCTGCAGTTGCTTTATTGTCTGAGGGAGGTATGTGATGGGTTTGATAACAGTCAGCTCAGGAGTAGCTGCAGAGGTGTAAGAACTGACCCCATCTGTGCTCCTTAGCCTCTCATCATGAAGTTTCCTCGTCCTTCAAAAAGATGGTCTGCAAATGTCTCCAATCCAATTCATACCTGGGTTATGATTTGTCTTTACCAGTAATCTATTTGCTATTACTTTGAAATGGAATAAGAGTCCTTGTGCAATCCTTCACAGCATCTCATAATCTCTACCTTGGCAATGTCTTTGACCATTACATTCATATTCAGAAAAACTCCATTAGGTGAGGCTACACTATATAAAGGAGGTCAGAAGGGCTCATATGCCAGAGAACCCTTGTGTTTTACAAACTTCACTGTTCCTACTGTAGCTCTGACTTCTGCCTTATGCAACCAAATACCAGTTATGTGAAAAACCGGTGCTAACGTTGCAAAAGCTGTCACAGCTCTGAGATGAGCTTTTGTACCAGTAACAATGAACAACATTGACCATGAACAACACTGACAATGAACAACACTGTTTCTGTTAGGGAAAAAAAGAACAACTCAGCATGGGCAACTTTAGAAAGAACAAGATGCCACTGTGTCAGTTAAAGGTGCTTTATAATTGCAAACCACTGGTAGACCTGCTTGATCATAGAATCATAGGGTGTTCTGCGTTGGAAGAGACCTCCAAAGGTCATCTAGTCCAACCACCTCTTCAGTAAGCAAGGGCATCCTCAACTAGATCAGGCTTCCCAGAGTCCTGTCAAGCCTCATTTTGACTATCTCCATACCTTTTCTATATGCTACTACTTGGCAGTTCCATATGATAAATGCAAAAGGAGGAGGAGCAGATATAACTACACTGGTTATGACCCACCAGGTCTCTTTGATGGACACGTCTGGCTGGTGTGTTTAAAACACAGTGAATGAGATGTGGATGTTTTCAACTGAGCTCTCTCTATCCTGGCCTAGCAGACACATATCTTAAAGAAGTCAATTGCCCTCTCCCACTTTTTTCTTAGTGCCTCCCTGGTTCTGTTTCTTATAGAAGATAGAAGGGAAACATGAGTACAAGTGTACTCACATGGTCTCAAAGGTCACCATATAACAGATCAATACCCTGTAGAGGGACAATGAAGTTCTATTACAGAAAAATCTTAATTATCAACATATCAGCAACTGATTCACTACTAAATACTCCACCATAGTCTTGCCTTCAGCCTCTTCAGAAGCCGAGGAGAGGGCACATCTGAAAATGATGATATTGGTGTGCCTGTTACCTGTAAATCTTTCTGTTTAATTCTATGGACTCTGAATAAAAGCTTTTAAGCTTTCCTAATATTTTCTCAGTACCCAGCAACAGTACTTACCTTTAGTCAAAACCACTGCTATGCTCTGTAATGGAGACTGAGAGACACCAGTAACCACAATAAAAAACGTTGCTTCCCTTAGAAGGTCACATCACTTAGACTTGGCATCCTCAAGTGTTAATGTAACAATACTACAAAGCAAAGCTTTCATGTACTCAGTTACTGGCAGTAGAAGATAGTTAAGAAATGTGCCTTCTTTCTCTCTCTGGCTATTAAATGGGCAAAAGCAACAGGGATTGACCATAAAAACTCCCAGCTACATCGAAGGTCTTCTTATGAAACAGACGTTGGCTCACATACATGGCTTTGAAGTCAACTGCTGCTGCTGTGAATGTTGGTGACTGACCAGCAGTCATGGATCACATGGTGTGGGCACAGGACAGTGAGTCAAAGTATCGTCTTAATGAAGATATGGTTCTCAAAGTCTCTTGGTCTCTGTTCTGTTTCTTGTTTGTAACAATCTGAGTCACCATACCCCATCTTTTTCAGCAGTTTTCAATCCCTGCATCCCCAGCCCCAGGAACCTGCACCTCCATGGGTACAAGCATTCTTTCATCCTGCTTTCTATCCCTAGATTCCTCCCACTGAAAGTCCAGTGACACTGAATCTAGCTCTCCCCACATTTCCACTTCTCATTGGCCTCACATAAACATTCTGCTTCTGGGAAATTTGGAACTTTGATGGTGGAGGTGAGTGAGTAAAGGCAAAGGCAAATTGGAAGCCTCCTGGACCTTCTCATCTTCCTGCTCTCCAGTGCCCAGAATGCATTCTGAGCTTTTACCTTATGTACATACTTGCTGACTGCATATTAATCCAGTAAGCCAGCCCTTTAATCATAGAATGCTAGGGGTTGGAAGGGATGTCCAGAGATCATTGAGTCTAGCTCCCCTGAAAAGTAGGGCCACTCAAACACTTCCAATCTCTTTAAAGGTAAACTCAATTAGGAGGCTGTATCTCCCTCCAGATTTCCCTCTTCCAGTGTCCCTGCTTTTCCTGTGTCTCATTTCCCTGACATGCATCTTGTTGGACACTGGGCCCTGCTAAGCATTAAAATAATAGGGTTTAAAACTTCTTCTTAAAACAGCATGATATGCAAAGGCCTCACATTTTACAACTAACTCTAAAGATGAATTCTGCAGAAAGCCACTCAAGCTGCATTCCAGCAGAACAGCCCAAAGCAGTGCAGCACAGGCTATAGCTGTGAGTATTGCTACACACACACGGCTGGCTGTGGATTTCTCTGCAGTTGCTCACACTAGCAAACTCTGATTTTGTTTATCTCATAGCTGGATGACTGGGCAGATTGCTGGACTGAAATGTGTGACTGAGGTACGAATTAGCTTATGTAGCATATCCTGCAGGCATTAAACATCACATTGAGATATACATTGGTTTGAAAACACTTTCATGGTCTTCACCCTTTGTAGAAGAGTTTCCTTAACCACGCTTGGAGATTGTAAATGCAATAAGGCAAAAAGGAAAAAGCAAACAAACAAAACCCCCAACAAAACAACTAAAGGAGTTGTGGTTGTATACTCTTCCCTTCTACTTTAAGCTCATTTTGTGACATTACCATAATGACTTGGGTATGCTGAGCTGTGTCTGCTAACTGTTTTCAACTCTACTGCCCTCAAGCGATTGTGCATTTGTCTGTGGCTTAGCTGCGTGTACCTTTATTAGGAGGCTCACTACATCTGGGACACAATTCATGCCTACATCAGCCTAGTCTCAATTTTTCCTATGCTTCTCAGTGCTGCTAGTTAGTTAATATTCAAAGTCCTTTGTCATTTCTTCTTCTGTAAGCCAACCTGTCACTCATTTTTCAGGAAAGGCTGGATCAGGGGTGAGAATCAAACTGTTTTTAATGTTCACAGAGGCAGATTGAAGCCTATCTCTTTTTGGAAGTGGAAGCATAAAGTTTGTATGATGAAACCCTCTAGAAACTCTAGGAAAAAAATCTTCCTTTGCCTTTGCAGCCCTAACGGTGTGATTTCTTCTCACTTTCCAGGAGATTCACAGCCTAAGTAGATACCCACAATGTGTCAGCCCAGTGACATGGAAACCTCTTCTACACTGGCTGAGTCCTCACTGAAGTTACTCATTCCCACTTGTGTTTTTGTAAGGAGATATCATTCTCAGACTGTTAGGAATCTTTATCTTTGTGAATAACACCTTCTCAACTCATGTTTGATTTTCCCCAGACCCTTAGGCAAGCATTAGCCTCTTCTACTTCATGGATTGTTCAGTAGTTTGTCTCCAGCACTGCAGAGCTGTGTTTTACAGTCAGCCCAGGCTGAAATGCTTTGAGTAATCATGTCACAGCACTCTTGCATTAAGCTTTCTGGGTAGCAAATCAGAAACTGCAAAAAATATTTCTATGCTTTCCATCTACAGCAAGTAGTATATGCTATACAGTGATCAAGCTGTTTGTTGGTGGTAGATGACCTCCCTGAGTCCTGAAATCACAGTGACTGCTGTATTATGCAGTGCTTTCAGTCACTATGCTTGCTTCCCACTCTCTTCCTGACATTTTTTCCTGAAGGCTGCTGACTCCAAACAAACAAACACCTTATGTGAAGCAGCAGTATGCTTATTTCAGGGAAATAAACATTCTGGCAGTAATGACTCCATTTGATTTTGCCAGTTTGAGGCCAAATCACTCAACACGTTTGAGATTGTCGTCGTCGTTGTGTAATCCATGTGCTTATGGATTAAATCAAGGGTTCTACTGCAATTATAATAAAGAATCAAATCTCTGATTTTGTAGAAGTATAATAAATACCAAGGAGTCAGAATTTGCCTTGGGACTTATTGTTCAGTTTTAAGTATATTCTTGAAAATTCTGGATTTCAGCTCCAGATTATATATCTCAAATTAGTGTAACTGCTACCTATCAACACAGCAGAGCCAGAAGAAATCTATTTTCCTTCCTATCCTATCACTCAGCAAAGGGTGAGTCACAACTGCCTAAAATAATTGTGTCTTTATAACATGAGGTCTTCACTATGCCATGCCATGCCATGCCATGCCCCGCTCTTTCTGGATAATTTCATTACTTTCTTCTCTACCTTCTCTCTCTTTCTTTCAACATACTGATTTTAACTGACAATATCTAGGGCTACATATCCATGTAGAATAAAAAAATGCTTCAGGCTCTTCTCCTTTTTTGTTTTCTAGCAAAAGAGAAAGTGCAAAATTGTCAAAATTAAAACAATGATCGGAAGCAAAAACCCTCACCAAGACCCAACCAAAATAACCCATACCCAAACACGGCTAATTCTTTCTTGCTACCAGCGCCATCATTCACCTTTGATCATACTGGAAGAGGAAAGCAAGTGGTGCAAACACTCATCAAGGAAACAGAACAGGAAAAATACAGTCCTGAAGGTCAAACCTTGACTTTGCAAGAAGGATGTCAAAGGCAAACTGCAGTAGCTAATGTCTTTGCTATGGAGACTTTGCCACACCTTGAGTACTGCGTCCAGTTCTGGGGCCCTCAGTTTAAGAAGGATGTTGACTTGCTGGAACGTGTCCAGAGAAGGGCAACAAAGTTGGTGAGGGGTTTGGAACACAAGCCTTGTGAAGAGAGGCTGGGGGGGCTGGGGTTGCTTAGCCTGGAGAAGAAGAGACTCAGGGGTGACCTTATTGCTCTCTACAACTACCTGAAGGGAGGTTGTAGACAGGTGAATGTTGGTCTCTTCTCCCAGGCAGGCAGCACTAGAACAAGAGGACACAGTCTCAGGCTGCACCAGGGGAGGTTTAGGCTGGATGTTAGGAAGAAGTTCTATACAGAGAGAGTGATTGCCCATTGGAATGGTCTGCCCAGGGAGGTGGTGGAGTCACCATCATTGGAGGTGTTCAGGAGGAGACTTGATGGGGTGCTTGGTGCCATGGTTTAGTTGTTTAGGTGGATTGGATTGGTTGATAGGTTGGACACAATGATCTTGAAGGTCTCTTCCAACCTGGTCTATTCTATTCTATTCTATTCTATTCTATTCTATTCTATTCTATTCTATTCTATTCTATTCTTCCGATTCCACTTCAAATAGAAATTTTCTGGAATTTGAAAGACATTTCCTTTCTGTAGGAAATACCAAAATGGTTTCCATTTTGATATATAACTTTGCATGCTCAACATTTTGAAAATACCATGGGGATTTTTATTATCAGTGGTCATGAAACAGAAAGAGAACATTCATTGGCAAACACAGAACTGAGCTGAGCTTCAGGAATGAGAAATTTGCAGCAGGACATTCATTCATTTTGATGTCACACCTTACAGCAGCAGATTGGTAAATTACTGCCTTAGCCTGGATATTTACAATACAAAAAAAGCATAGAAAGCAGCACTTTCAAAGCCCAGGGAAACTTTCTTCAGCACAGGAGATACTCTCTCTTTCATAAGATTCTCACCACAGTTTCAGTAATGTTGCTCTGTTTTCCCCTTTGGAACAGCAAAAGAATGGCAGGGGGGTTGGAACTAGATGATCCTTGTGGTTCCTTCCAACCCTGACTGATTCTGTGATTTGGGCTGTGATCTAGATTACTATAATGTAAAGTATTTTCTGTTACACTCTTTTCTTTTTTTTCTTTATTCTTTGGTTGGCTTCATTCTAGAAAGATAAATTGGAAAGAAAAAAAAGAAGAAGAAGAATAAAATGGATGGAAAATATCCTTAAATGTAAAACTTAATTTAACTTCACTATAATCCTTGTTAGAACAGCTCTCAGACTGAGCACCCAATGGGAACAAGCTGAAGCTGTATGGCAATGCATATTCCTCAGCCTATAAAGAGAAATGTGGAAGATGTACTCTTTAAAGGTAAAATCTACAGAGACAAGTGTTAGCATTTACATTATTTCAGTGCCCTTTAGATGAGATCCAAATTATCCTACTAAATTTGCAACTTGAGGCAATCTGTTCTCTCTGCAAGTCTCAAAGTGGTGGTTTGTGTGCCCAGTCCAACATAGTTTACCAATTAATGTTCACAACCATGCCAGAAAGTAATGATGTGGTTATTCTTTGACAAGTTTTTAGTCTTCTTCCTCTCACAACTGGAGTCACACTGGGAAAACTGGGATGGCACTTGAGGTGCTGTGCCTCAATCAGCATCCGAATGCCAAATACTAAACTCCATGCAATGTCAACTTTACATAAGTCAACCAGCTTTTGCCAAAATTACTTGAAGGTAAATATCAATAGATCTTCCTTCCAGATAAACGTGGCATTAATGGCCATTAACAACCATCAGTGATGTAACATAGTACTCTAAATGTGGGTCAACATTTCAGCACTCCATTGACGTTGCCTCTGAGGTACTGCCATGACATTGTGGAACTCTTCCCTTAGGACAGGAGTTTCTGTGCTGCCAAGTGGCCACCCATCCACTACAAAAGATTACTGTCTTTTACTCCAGCATTACCCACAAGTGCCTACAAATAATAAGTCTGAGTAAATGGTGCCTGCAGCTGGAAGCTCAGATAAAATGAAGTGAGGCCTTCCCAAGTTGTAAAATTAAATCATTAATTTAGTCACCACATCAGATCACTCTTTGAAATCAGGTTTCATATTCCTTTCTGCCTCAAATGTTAGCATTTAATTTACTACTCTGTATGTTCTACCAAGCTGATGATATCAATGCATCATTGAAACTACCTTATTTCCTCAGTTGGCAGAGTTCAGCTGCTTCAGTAAGTGCCTTTCAGTGGTCAAAACTAGATCTCAGCACAGACCTGCATGAACACCTACACTTCACACTGGCCTGAAATCACTCTTGTGTTTAAGCATTTTCTCTCTAAAATCCTATTACATACACATTTCCTCTTATATTATCAAAAGCAGCAAGGTGATCTGGCAGTTGGCTTCCTCCAGCTGCAGGGAAATTACAGGTACAGCTGAAGACTGCAAGAACTGATGTCCTTGCTACCTACTGTGTTGGATGAAGCCCTACAATTCTGGCATTCCTTTGAGCAGAAGTTAAGAGTTCCTCCTTTAGCCCTTCTTCTTTAATTCACTGGTTCATTTAGCCCATATTTCCTCCTCCCACTCAAGCTGGCATCAGTATTTCACCAAGGGAGCCCTAAGCCCAGCTTTTCTTCCCTGACCCAGGTGGCAAGCAGCCCTGTGAGCTGATGCAGCCTCTCAAGTGGAGTTGAGGGGTTGCTTCTCACAGTCACCTCGAATGGCCAAGGGTTTACCGGAAAGTCAGGCTGATAACCAGGGAAAAGTTGTGTTTCTTCACAGCAGTGAGTGCTGCCTACTGCAGTGACCTACTGATGGCCCTTCTGTAGTGTCCATGTGTCCTACCCAGTCTTACTTTCCTTGGGCTTGGGTAGATATAGAAGGAAATCAGGAAGGAGACTGCATTGCAGCAGCATGGGAAGATGACAAAGACAAGCAGTGTGTGCAGAGCTGGAGCCCAGGGATTACAGGAACACAGAGGCTTTCAGTGCACCTGACAAGTCCTCTGTGCAAGAAAATTGTATCTGTCCCTATCTTTCCCCACCCTGCAAATAATAACCTTGCTCAGAAGGAAGCTTGCTGCTTGTGCTTGAGAGACAGGAGACATGATATTACAATCACATTCATTCTTTTATCTCTCCATGACTTGAATACATTTAAGTCCCAAGTGATCAGAATGAAGAACAGGAAGGAAAGACTGTTTAAGGTGACTTAAAAAAAAACTAAGACATCTCTCATAAATTCAGATACTTTGAAGGAAAGTTTAAAATGGCATCTTATCCTCTCCACAACCACTGTTTTTCACCAGAGCTCTCTGAGAAAAATCATGTAGTAAAAGGAAAGTAACTTCTTGTGATGGATGCCAGGTGACCATCAAAGCTTTACCACTCCATTCCTCTGCTGGACAGGAGAGAGAAATTACAATGAAAGGCTCTTGGGTTGAGATAAAGGCAGGGAGAGATTCTTCACCAATTACTGTAATGGGCAAGACAGGCTCAACTTGTGGGGAATTAGATTAATTTATTGCCAAACAAATCAGAGTAGGATAATGAGAAATCAAAGCAAATTTTAAAACACCTTATCCCCTACCCCTCCCTTCTACCTGCGCTTAACTTCACTCTCCTCCTCCACTGCCCAAATGGTACAGGAGGGACATGAAATGGAGGTTGTGGTCAGTTCATCATACATTGTTTCTGCTGCTCCTTCTTCCTCAGGGGGAGGACTCCTCACACTCTTCCCCTGCTCCAGAATGGGGTCCCTCCCATGGGAGACAGATCCCATGGACTTCTTCAATGTTAGCCCTTGCCATAGGAAACAATCCTTCATGAACTGCTCCAGTGTTGCTCCCTTATGTGGGGGATAGTCCTTAAGGTACAGACTGCTCCATCACAGTTGTCCCAAGTCCTGATGGCAAACCTACTCCAGGATGGACTCATCTCTTCATGGGTCCACAGATTTGGCCAGCAGCCTGCCCCAGGAGCCTGCTCCAGCATGGACTTCCACCAGGGTCATAGCCTCCTTTGGGCATCCACCTATCCACATGAATTCCTTCATGGGCTGCAGGCAGATATTTTCTCTAATGCTAACCTACATCTGCTGCAGCCTACCTTGCCATGGTCTTCACCACCAAGAAAATACAAGCAAGAAGTCAGAAGGTGATCATTTGGCAAGACCAAGGATTATACTGTTCTATGGAGCAGTCAATAACCAACGCTTCCTTGTTCATTGACTTCTGCCTGACTGGCAGACTGTAAGGGTGAGAGTTACATCTCTATTAAGATGCTCAACAATTATTATTCACCTGAAAAAAAATTATTCAGGGGGTCAGATGGTGGTGGCCAATGACTATGTAAGGGCCAGAGATTAATAAAACTGTAACTGCTTCTCATGTGACATTATGCACAATCAGCTGGTGCCTTTGATGTTGTTTTCCATATTTGATCCTCAGTGGCAGAGGGCTTGAACAGAAAGGCTCTTTAATATTCCTTCCCTTGATTTTGCTCCAAAGGTCTTTTTCTATCTCATTCAAGCACTGATTCCATTTCCCTGTAGATAGAATAGACTGTGAATCACAATTTCCATTCCAGAGGAACTGCTTATATTTAATCATCTTTTCAAATAATATTATTGAAAGTTGACATATTTTGTTTTAACATTTTTGACTGAAATGATTAGTGTTGATGTTCCCAAATTAGAATGTTTGCTTTGCTGAACTCAGCTGAAACTTTATTTGAAGTCGATTCAAAATGAGCATACCTCTGCCAATAGTACTGCAGGTCCCTGGCTTGCCACTTGCTTTGAAATGAAGCTGCAGTGACCTAGGGGAAATACAGGGTGGGATAAAGGATCTTGGCCATGAGAAATAAGTCATATGAATTCTGACATACTAGGTTTTGAATTGTTCAAGTAGAATGTACTTCTCAATAGATGATTGTGCCCTACAGACATTCTGTCTGGGAGATAGGATGCACCAGCTTGACAGAGGCAAAGGAGTGGGACATTCCCACCTAGTGAGAAGCAAAGCCGAGTCTCCAATAGTGAAACGTGTTGCAGCAGATCAGCATGTGTGTTTTTACAAAAGGCATCCACAGCACACTGTAAGGAAGAGAGAATAGGTTCATGAAAAACCAAAAACAAACCCAAACCAAACAAAAAAACCCAGGAAACAGTGTTGCAAACAGCACTGATGGTGAGCTTGCTTTTCAGTAGCAGATACCAGTTATCAGTTCTGAACAAAAAAGATGTTGCAGACAGTAGGAGAGTAGCTGATTTCCTAACTGCTCTGGTCAGGTCCTTCTCCTCCATCTGCTGAACACATTGATTCGATGTCCTTATGCACAAGGAAGGGTGCTGAAACATTAACTCCCTCTTTCTCTCTCTCCTCCCATCTGATTTGGTTCCTATAATCCTACACAGCAGCTGCACAGATTTATTACTATGTTTATGGTACCACAAGCATACGATAGAATATATTTCAGCTAAGTTAATAAGGTAGGCTAGCAGCTTGGTTTATGATTATTTCTGCCCAATTTATATCAGTTAGCTCTGTCTTCATTTTTCTCTGCACAACAAAATGAAAGTGTGGTGGCTTTTGCCACATATTAAAACCAGAGATATATACCCAGCATATGAGAAGTGTGCAGCAGAAGCACACCTTGCATTGGCTTAATTGCACAACATAGCTACAGTGCTGGTTGGCCACTTCCATTAGGTAAAAAACCAAACAAACTGAAGTGACCAAAGCAACTTTACATGCTAAAGATCTTAAGATAGACTTTAAGGCCTAAGACAGTTCTTTCTCACTCAATGTAATTGACTCTTTTTGCCAGAGAAAATGAAATCTTTCTTGGCTCTAAAAGAGGTAGGAAAACAGAACAAACTGTTTATAGAAGTAGAGGGGTTGGGTGATATTACAGCTTCCTCTTGAATTCTAACACTATTGCAGTGTTCTGCTTTTGCTGTAACAGGCTACTCAGTGTGCATGTCTGCTTACTAACTTGTTCAACACAGTGTCAAATACCACCAAAAACATTCAGACTATGTTTCTCCCATCCCAAGAGGAAAAACAGATCCTGAAAGTTCCTCTAGGCATTTTCATGGAACAGTTCAGAGTATTAAGCCAGAAAGAAACAAGTCTGATTCATGCTTAGAAACAGAAACTAAAAGTAATTTCAAATCTGCTTTTGTTGAAATTAGATCATACATCAAAAAATTTTCAACTCTGTCAGCCAAAGGGGACATAGATGTAGGAGAAGGGTGAAAATATTGGTTACCAGCATCTTCCTGTGTAGATTGCAACTAGTTTGTCAACAAGCCTGGAGAATGTTAAGTAAATTCCACAGATGGGAAATAAGGGATAGTTAATGGCACATTTGGTGTTACAAAAAACAACCCAAACCACCTAAACCCAACCCCTCGACCCTCCAGAAACTAACTCTGTTTTGAGAAAGAAACAGCCTTGCCCCTGCTCTTCTCCATGTGCTCAGCATAGAGTTCACAGTATTCTCTGAACACCAGAAATACTTTATCCTTTACCTAAGATGAAGAGGTCATGAAGCTAAATGGCAGAGTTCCCCAAATATGTTCTTCAAGCATCACAGGGTGAAGTTCAAGTCTGTTGGAAGTCTATCTTGAGGTGGCAAGGACGCAGGTCCTTTGAGGGATAGGAGAGGAAGAGACAGGAGGACAGGAAACGAGAGAATACAAGATTCTCTAAAGCAATTAGCCAGGGTAAGGCAACTAATCATGAGCAAAACAATGTCTTTCTGCAGAATAAGTTAATTCGCTATACTACTGTCATACGCAGCAGAAAGCAATCCTTGAGCTGCGTGCGCGGCGTCCTTCTCCTAAGAGAAGTGTGCCATCTTGTGGGCAAAGGGGGAAAAGAGCAAACCGCGCCAGGTGTCTTTTGTATACACCGTACTAAAACGAAGGGCAAGTACCTTCACGAACAGGGATCTGGGGGAATATTCAGGAGTCCACTATTCAAAGGGAAGTTCCCAGCATGAACGCTGAAGGGCCAAAACCTTCAATAGAATCACAGAAGCATAGAATCAACCAGGTTGGAAAAGACCTCAGAGCTCATCAAGTCCAACCTATTACCTAACAACCCATGACAACAAAACCATGGCTTCAAGTGCCCACGTCCAATCCTTTTTTGAACACCTCCAGAGATGGTGACTCCACCACCTCCCTGGGAGCACATTCCAATGGCCAATAACTCTTTCTGTGAAGAACTTTCTCCCCACCTCAACAAGTACAGCTCTCTGATCTGAAGACCTCTATGGGCTTTGTAGTTCTAAGACTGAAAAGTTAAAATTAAGCCAGGAGCTTTATTACTGAAAAACGTCAGACTGGCAGAATTCTCCCAGACACCTGTGAACTTTCACAGAGGCTAACTCCTACCCAAAAATAATCAGCACAGCTCAGCTAACTGATCCCATTCTAATCGGTGTGCTTTTTAAGGAAAGAATATGCAGATTGATCAGATGAGATGGAAATAAAAATCAAGGGGAAAGGAGACAAATTAGAGCTTGGAGTACACAACTTACATCACAAGGGCCCCAGTCTCTGTGATTCTTGGCAAAGAGAGAGATAGCAAGATATCATATCCAAGAGAATCCTGTTACACTAACAGTACAAACTGAAAAGTAGACAATAACAACAAGTGCTTGGTCAGAGATCAAACACTTTACAATTAAGACTTGGATTGTTTACATAGGTTGGAAGAGTTGACGCTTTTCAAACAGACATTTGGACATGAGCATTACAGGGCTGGTGTTGCTCAGAACTCCTGATTTACAAGAGGTATCATGAGGCAGAGATGAGAGAAGAACAGTATGCAACTGTAGGGTCAGAGCACAGAACAAGAAAGAAGGGTGAAGGAATTTGTCTTCTACCAAAGAAAAGGCTAGGTAGAAGAAGATTGCCCACTGGAATCAGCTGCCTGTGGAAGTGGTGGAGTCACCTTCATTGGAGGTGTTCAAGAAGAGGCTTGATGGGGTGCTTGGTGCCAGGGTTTAGTTTTTTAGTTGTTTAGGTGGGTTGTATTGTACTGTATTGTACTGTATTGTACTGTTTTGTACTGTATTGTACTGTATGGTACTGTATTGTATTTAGGTGGGTTGGATTGGTTGATGGGTTGGGCGTGATGATCTTGAAGGTCTCTTCCAACCTGTTGTATTGTATTGTATTGTATTGTATTGTATTGTATTGTATTGTATGTAGGCCTTACTCCATCTTTGTAAATCTGTAAGAGAAAAGGGATGTGCAGCATTATTAGTCTTCTCAGTGGCTGGAGTGAATGATTTCTCCTCTGTTGGACCCTGCCCATGACCCCTGCTGTTGTGGAGGTTGCTAAAAGACCTCTCTTAGCTCCTCTGTTCACAGCTGGTTCAATAATTGTGGCACACAGCTTCTGAAGTATGTTCTAAAGTGCTCTGTGCATCCCAGGCTGCTCGGTCTCCACAGCTGGGCTTACCCTTTGACAGGAAGACGTGCCTCGTTAGCTGCTTTGCTTTTCTATAGTCAAATAGCACAAAACATAGAAGAAAATTCCACTGACTTTAACACACGTGCACACACACACACACACACACACACACACACACACATTAAAACAAACCAAAACCCAAACCAAACAAAGCCACAACCAACCAACCAAAACCACAGTTTAAGGCAAGATGTGTTGTCCTAAAATCATATTTGGGACACACATGCTTGAAAATTCAAAAGATATTGAGAGATGATAGACAGTGGTAGGACAAGGATGGGGAGTAGGAGGTAGGGGGATAACTGTCGGAAGTCTTAAGAAGTAACAAAAAGGGAAGACTTTCTTTCTTGCTGCTTCCTTTGTTACTGATAGTCCCTTCAGATACAACAGTGCCCAAGGCAATGGGGAGATAATTTTTAGTCTGGCTAACATTAAGAATGTTAGTTACAAAACAAGGAGAAGGTCAAGAGTCAAAACAAACAGCAAGTTCATGTGATATGTGCAGAGTGATAACCTGGTTTGGGTAAGAGTAGATCCATGGAGCATGGCAAGATTCATACTGCTGTACCTTAAGCTCAGGTGTCAAAGAACATAGCTTGATTGCATTCTGTTCCCTAAAAGTCAATGAGGAAAGAGGGGCTCCAGAAAAAGAAGTGGAGGAGTTCTGTTCAGTGTCAGAAGTTTTGCAGGTTGACTTGCTGTGGCCATATTTACAATACAATAATACAATAAAATACAATATACATATATATACATATACAATATACATATAAATACATATTTACATTAAGGATGTTTGGTTCAGGACATCGGACTATACCTAGTCCAAAGTAAAACTGTGTGTAGTGTAGTATAGAGTGCCTCCAGCAACATGTTCTACTTATTGATCTTCCCTGATAGTGCCACACTGCTGCTTGTGGAAACATTAGCATGTGTTTGCTGATGCAGCACTCCACAGAGTCAGCCTGGACAGAGTGCTGAGTAGGCAGTTATACTGTCCCCAGGCTGAGTCATGCAGAAATAGTTCAGAAGACACTTTTTTTGCAGACTATCTCCTTTGCCCAAGTTCACTAGGAAGAGCAGGGAATGCCAAGCATCAATCATACTGTCTCTTCAGCTTAGCCAGAGTAGTTGTCCAACACTCAGCTGACATTCACTGGCTGATGTGCAGGAAAAGCAGGGCCAGCGCTGGCAACAAGGCTACACACAGCTGCAGCCTTCATATTCGGGACAGCCGTGAAGGCTGTTGCTTTCGCTTGTGTAGGAGAAAGACAAACTCAAGCAGCAACAGGTTCTTTGCAGCAGAGTGCAGCAGGGCTTTGGCAGAGCAGACAGAAGGGAAAACAAGCATAGATTTGCCATCTGGATCTGATATTGAGAAAAAAGTATCAAAGGGTCAGCACCATGTTCAGTACACTTTTTTTGCATACAAAATTGATTATGCAAACCTATGCTGATCACATCACACCATTGATGAACTTCCCTGGGGAAGTCCCTTAGGCTTCTAGTTTTATTATTTGGAGCTTCCATTGATGACAGAAGCACCTCCAGTGAAGGAAATAGGACTATATTTGAATAAAGCCCTGATCAGGCCAGTAGCAAGTCCTTATATCCATTCATGAAGGGCTTCTTTGTCAATACAGCACAGGTGTTTGACTGCATCCTAGTTTTTTGGGCTGTATTTTTTAGGCACAGCTTAACTGCTGTCATTAAATAATTGCAGCAACATTCTTGCATATTTACTCTGAATTACTCCCAGCTGATTTTGACCTTTCTTAAAATATAACTTATGTGTGAGCTTAGATTTTTAATTCCAGTAGCTCTTGACTCTAACAGGACATTGTGATCATTCTCTGAACTTAGGGAGCCCATGACAAGTTCTAGCAGTGCTGGGGAGTGGACAGAAAGCTCTTTGGTGGAAAAAGGATGGGAATTCATCCTTCCTTCCATTAGCATAAAATGTTGTGAGTTAGTAGGTGATGTGCACTGACTACACTGTGCACCTCTCATTCTCCGTTGTTTCTCCTGGCAATAGACATTCTCCTGGCCCCTTTCCCAGGCCAAGCTGTTCAGCTTGAGACATTTCCAAACCACAAAATTGGATCCAATTCAAATTTCCTAAAGACTGGGATAGGGTTTTAGTCTCATGTCTTGTTAGAATGTTGCCTCTCATAAAAAATAATTTATTTCAAATATCTAGAATATACAAAAGGTTGCTGGCAAATCCACATATGACATTATTTCAATGACTTTTCTTTCTTGGTTTTGGTGGTTTTGTTTTGTTTTTAAGTCCAGCCCAGACTCCCAAGAAGAACTGCTATGTAACTCCACTCTTACTTGCCTCCTCTGACTTTCAGCTGCATTTATGGCTTCCTTTCCTTCAGAGCCTTGGAAACTCCCAGCCGTATGATTTTAACAGGATTGCTTCTAAGACAGATCTTCTCTCCTTCCTGTCCCATCTCTCTAGGAAATCTCCCCTCTACTCTTTCTAATGGCAAGTTCTGCCTGGGTACCAGGTTGTTTTAAAAATCCAAACCACACAACAAACCAGCTGCAGCTGTATTTTCCTCCTTGCACTTATACAGCGATGTGGAGGAGGGACAATATGTGGCCCATGCTTACAGTGCAAGGGAGCCAATTAAGGTTCCCAGAGAGTGCATAAAGGTGTGTTAGTAATCACCTTGGGCAGTTATGCCTAGAGCAAGCACCAGCAGATGAAGGGAAGAAGTTGTGGTATGATTTAAAGCTAGTCCCTGGAGGTTTTAGATCACAAGTCCAAAACCCTGACTGACACGTTTTTTTATTGTTTTTATTATTTTCCAGACAGAAAAAGTAGGTGACCTTATTTCAGCTCCTGAAAAGTTCTCACAAGCCACACCAGATTGTGTAAGTTTTACCCTGTTCCACACTGGTGGCGTCATCTGTTTTCTGCACCTGGATCTAGTTGGTACTAGGCTGCGTTGTGGATGAATTGCACAGGCAGGGTTTTTTTTTGTCTCTGTCCTTTAAACCACATCGTTTTAAGAAGTAGCCCACAGTATATTTTATTTTTTTTTTGGCTGGAGTTTGCCAGACTGTCTTGAGATTTCAGTCTTGCCAGATATTGTCGTCATGATCAGTGAAACTTTTCACTGACTTCCCCCGAGTAAATAAAAGCAAGCTCAGAGCTCATGCATTTCTGAAGACTGAATGTTACAAAGGATTTGTGCTGAAAAAAAATCTATGCTGGATTTATGTGTCACAGGGACAATTTTATAATGCCACATATCCACATGTAAAGCTTTGTGCTGTTTAGTGCTGTTCTGTGCCATTCACCAGACCTTCTCAGACATCATAGATGATAATATTGTCTTTACGTTCTCTTATCAAGACAAGCATTCCCTGCCAAATTTCTTGCTTCCTCATTAGAGCTTTTTCCTCTGGATCTGTGTTTCTTCCACATGTTGCTTCTTTGAGCCATGTCTAGCTATAGATTAGAGGACAGTAAAAGGCTGTAAATCAATGTTACAACTGTTCTCCTATGCAGCCCTAAGATGATGAAAGTGTGCTGCCTCTTTGTCTTATCACACTGGTGAAAGTGAGTGCTCTGAGGTTTCTCTCTCCATTTCCACAGATTTTGTTAGAGGCTGAGGTTTAACCAGGAGCTGGCATCTCACACATGACTGAGATCTGAACACCTTTGAGGGAGCCATTGAAGAAAGATGTTGGTGGAGCAACTTACAAAAAGCTACTAGAGGTATTGCTCTGAAACACATGCTGTAAAACTCTAAGAAATAAAGACTTCAACAGGGAAACTCTGTGACCAGACCCTTAGGAAGGTCAGTGACAACAACTGTCCTTTAAAACTAGGTCAATCCCATTATAGTTCCTCATTCATTCCTTTTCCATGTTTCCCGAATGCTCAGGTCAGCTTAACTTAAATAGAAATACATGCATTCTGCTGTGCCTTTGATACCACATACTCTGGAAGGAGAGAAGTCTTAAAAGTCTTCTTGTTGATGAGAAGAATCAGGATGCCCGAGCCTCAATAGCCAGTCCAGAGCAGAAGCTGGGGTGAGGGATGAATCTGACAGAAAGCTACAAATAATCTGCATATTTAAACTGTAACTGACTTCAGGGAGATTCTAGCCCAAGTAAGAGCTTCTGGATTTGGATGAAGCAATTTTAATAACGCAAGACAGCTTGGTCAACTTCTCAACTTTTAGCTAGACTAAATCTTTAGATTTAATCTAATTTCATTGAAAAGCCTTTTTCAGCCTACTGAAAGGCCTGTTACCAGGAAATGGGAGGGCAAAAAACAACACTTTGGGGATGTCCTCTCATCAAAACAGCAGTGATTTTGATTCTGGTTAGCAAATCTCTAACACGTAATAGAAGCAATATTCACAGAATCGCAGAATCACCAAGGTTGGAAGAGACCTCAAAGATCATCAAGCCCAACCTGTCACCACAGACCCCATGACTAGATCATGGCACCAAGTGTCATGTCCAATCCCCTCTTGAACACCTCCAGGGATGGTGACACCACCACCTCCCCGGGCAGCACATTCCAATGGTTAACAACTCTCTCAGTGAAGAACTTTCTCCTCACCTCGAGCCTAAACTTCCCCTGGCACAGCTTGAGACTGTGTCCTCTTGTTCTGGTGCTGGCTGCCTGGGAGAAGAGACCAACCCCTTCCTGGCTACAACCACCTTTCAGGTAGTTGTAGGCAGCAATAAGGTTTCCCCTGAGCCTCCTCTTCTCCAGGCTAAACAACCCCAGCTCCCTCAGCTTCTCCTCCTAGGGCTTGTGCTCGAGGCCTCTCCCCAGCCTCATTGCAAGACCCTGAGCCATCTTCTCTTGTACCTGGCGGTGTTTTGAGGATGTTCAACTAAGTGATATCCAAGGATCTGTAGTCTTAATTTTCCTGCAATTCCATGAATCTACTGTTACAAGAAGGCTCTAGCACACTACTTAGACATTCTTATTGAATTTTAAAGGGTGATGATTACACCATTTCAGAGGCTGTTCTAGGCTTTGGTTCTTGTGTGACTTCAGCAATTTCTGAAGAATCAAGGAGTAAAATGATGCCTACATGATGTACCTGCTCAAACCTCCCTGAGATGAAAGAATAGGCCAAGTGTATAAGACACTCAATACCAGTTTGACATTTTTTTTTCTTTAACTAATGTGGCCATATATAAAGCAAGTTGCTGAAAGAATATGGTCACATTTAAAGGCCTTTCTGAGGCTTGCTTGGCTTCAGCTCTTATGTGTACTTTATTTAGATTTGAGAAACAGATCATAATGATAACAACAACCATATCAATTATTATTATTATTACTACTACTATTATTTCCCTGATATTTATCAACTTAACTTGCTGTTCCTCTCACCAAAAATGAGACAAGCAGTGCTTAAAAAACATTTTGTTCACACAGAGATGATATTGTGTCTTCTTGCTTCTTACCCTAACACATCCCTGAGCAAGTGCCCTGACCTTACAAATGTTCCTTCATTTATACTTTCACATGCATAGTTCCCCAGTTTCAGTTGCAAGGCCAATGTGCTGTATGTTCAGTCTGCAGGATCAAAGTCTTGAAACGGTCACGAGTTCTGTGACAAATGCAAAAGTGTCAAAACTGTTTACATGACTTCAGGCTGAACTTCCCAAGTTATTTGGATATATAAACATGTAGGGGAGAACATTCTATTGGTTTGAAACAAGAATCCATTTTTTTTAAAGGTCCAAATTTGCAAAAGGATGCTGACATGTGGAAGGAAATATGTGTACCTAAGTCCAAATCTTATGGCCTGATCATCTGCTACTTGTTTGAAGAAACTCCAGCAGAGTTTCGTGAGAAGTAGATGTTGATTTGCACAGTGCACAGTAGATTTAGTCAGTTCTTCCTTTGGAAGAAGAACTATTGCTATTTGCTGGCAATAACTGAACTTGCCCAGGACTAGAGAAAGACAGCACTGAGTTTCCCCACTGAGTTAAAGGAGGAAAAGTGAATTCACCAAGAAAAAAAAAAAAGGATTTCCTTCCTAAAAGAGTGGATGCTGAAACTTTTTGGTTACTTTATAGAGGAATAAGGACTTCATCAAATTTTTCTTAGGATCAGTATGAAGGTATAAGCACATAGCTAGAAGAGATGAGGCTCCAGGTCCTTTTCTTTCTGCCACTTTTAACAAGTTAAAATAATGATGCTCACCCCTCTGCTTTTGGCTGAGTGAGCATTCCTGTGTGACCTACTCTAGGTGATCCTGCTCTGGCAGGGGGGTTGGAGTGGATGATCTTTCAAAGACCCTTCCAAACCTCTAACGTTCTGTGATTCTGCAATACATCCATTCCCCGTTGTCCTGATCTCAGTAGGCAGAGAGCGAGAAACACGTGTCTTGGAGAACCCATGTCTTTCACACTATTTACAGACCTACACAGATTCAGTAATGAGCAGCTGTAACATTGAGGGAAAGCTGGGGATTTTTTGGGTAATTGTTGGTGAGGTGTTGTAAAGAAAGGAGCAGGTGTTCATTATCACTGAGCATTTGCAAGGCAGGCTGCTGAGAAATGCATGTGGGTTGGGTTGGTTTGTTTTTAAGAGGAAGCAGATGTTAAGTCCAAATATAAATTTCCAGCCAAATCCATGTCTGACAGAGAGGTTTCAGGCTCCTGGCCTGGCTGATTGCCTGGCTAGATGAAACCTCGGGGCTACTCCTGTTCCCAAGAGAAGCAGGGGGAGCCACCCTATGTGCTGCCCTGGCAGGGTGGAGCTGCTGTCCTGCATGGATGACAGCTCAATAATTGGCACCAAGAATTGCAGCTTTGGAATGGGAATTTCTTGGGATGGGATCCTTGGGGGCAGCACACTGAATCTTGTTAAGGCTGCTTCTTGAAGAGCAGAGCAAGCTAAGCTTTCCTGTCCTGCTGCAGTTTAAACCAGTCATTGCATGCTTCGGGTGGGACAGATGCTTTGGTAATCACGTGAAAAAACAAGCAGTAGGAAGGGAAAATGTGACAGAGCATAATCCTCTGTTAAGGAGCTTGCAATTGAAATACAAGCACATTGTTTCAGGATTTAAAGAGATTAGCGCAGTGCAACACGGACCTTGGACTGGCTAACTCGCCTTCCCAGCTTACCCTTCCTAGCCATTATCTCACTTAACTGACTACATGTGGAGGGGAGGCAGGAGGCACCACAATTTTCTCTTGCTCTTTATCAAGTCTGTGCATTGCAGTCCTTGTATTTGCAGCTGCAGTTATCCCAGCAGGTCCAGCATGGGCTGAGGAATCCATTTCTCTTCCCTCCAACAGCACAGAGAGATTTTCAGCAGGCAAATGGCTTCCCCACACCAAAATGTTCTGAAGGAATCCTTTAAAACTAGTCAGTTTATATGCTTAGCTGATGACCAAGGACCTGCAATTTCCTGCTTTTTGGAGACTTCAGTTCCTTCAGGCTTCCTCTGGTTCACAACAGATCACTGCATATCTGTGCCCTCCCGACTTTCTCAGCAAAACTCTTCATCCCCAAGGCCTTTTTGCTGACTGATTTCAGTAACAGCAGAGCAAATTCTCCCAGTGGTTTGAAGCCTGGAAATAGGCTGTCATCCACACACATACCTTCTGTCAAGTTGCTGAGAGAGAGCTTTTCCATAGCATCATGTTTTTCCAGTCTATGCCTTTTTCATCCTCTATTAAGGCAGAACAGCATATTCACACTGAAGGCCTTTGTCTTTTATAACTTTATCAACCAAAGCTGATGCACAGTATTAAAAATTGTCACACTTGGGTTACTCCATAGTGACTCCACATCTACCATGGTAAAAGTACACATATTTTGCTTTTATAAATCATAGAATGGTAGGGGGTTGGAAAGGACCTCTGGGGATCATCAAGTCCAGGCCCCCTGTCAAAGCAGGATCACATAGGGCAGGTCACACAGGAACACATTCAGACAGGTCTTGAAAGTTTCTAGAGAAGGAGACTCCTCAGCCTCTCTGGGCAGCCTGTCCCAGTGAAGGCTGTGTTGGATGGAGCTTTGAGCAAGCTGATCTAGCAGGTATCCATGCCCTTGGCAGTGGGGTTGGAACTAAAGGATATTTAAAATCCCTTACAGCCCAAATCATTCTATAATTTTATGTATAAGGAAAAATAAATCTTTTATTTATGGTCTTCATATATGTGTTTTTTTTCCTGTTATATTTTGACTTTACAAAAGTCTTTTTAAAATTACCAGTAAACCATGCCTGTGAGATGTACCTTCTGGGAGCAGAAACAGACCTGGAAGGCAAATGAATCCTAAAAGAGGGGAAAAGAAAGGTAGTCTTTTACAGAACCAGCCAGTGAATCAGAAAAGATTTTTCATCCTACCACATCAAGTATGAAAACTGTGTCCAGTTCTGGGCCCCTCAGTTTAGGAAGGATGTTGACTTGCTGGAACATGTCCAGAGAAGGGCAACAAAGTTGGTGAGGGGTTTGGAACACAAGCCCTATGAGGAGAGGCTAAGGGAGCTGGGGTTGCTTAGCCTGGAGAAGAGGAGGCTCAGGGGTGACCTTATTGCTCTCTACAACTACCTGAAGGGAGGTTGTAGACAGGTGGGGGTTGGTCTCTTCTCCCAGGCAGCCAGCACCAGAACAAGAGGACACAGTCTCAAGCTGTGCCAGGGGGAGGTTTAGGCTGAATGTTAGGACGAAATTCTACACTGAGAGAGTGATTTGCCATTGGAATGGGCTGCCCAGGGAGGCGGTGGAGTCGCCGTCACTGGAGGTGTTCAGGAGGAGACTTGATACGGTACTTGGTTGCATGGTTTAGTTAATTACGTGGTGTTGGTTGATAGGTTGAATATGATGATCTTGAAGGTCTCTTCCAACCTGGTTTATTCTATTCTACTCTAAAACAGCAGGCCTGGGGCTGGGTAGCTAGTTTCTATAAACTAACAGAAAAGAGGGAGGCACAGAGAGGGTATTATGCTAGTGAAAGACAAATAGTGGCTTCTCTGTCACAGGAAAGACATTTTCAGATTATTTGTCATACTGTGTCTGTGTTTTGTTCTAGATTTGTTGTTGAGTTTTTGTCATCAACACTTCCCACTAAGGTGCTTCTTTAAGACATCATTGTCTAGGGACTTGAATCACTTACAAAAAAAGCAATTGGAGTTTTTTTCACTAAATGGCTTACAGGCTAAAATCACAGGAGTGTCAGGGTTGGAAGGGACGTCAAGGATCACCTAGTTCCAACCCTCCTGTCATGGGCAGGGACTAGATCGGTTTGCCCAGAGCCACATCCAGCCTGGCCTTAAAAACCTCCAGGGATGGGGCTCCCACCTGTCTCAACACCCTCATGGGGAAGAACTTCTTCCTAATGTCTCATCTAAATCTCTAGCCTGGATCCATTCCCCCCATCCTACCACTATCCAACACCCTAAAAACTCCCTCACCAGCTTTCTTGTAAGGCCCCTTCAGATATTGGAAGGCCACAATAAGGTCTCCTCTCAGACTTGTCTGAACAACTGCATATCTCTCAGTCCTCATAGGAGAGGTGCTCCAACATTCTTATCATCATTGTGGCCCTTCACTGGACACGTTCCATCATGTCCATATCTTTCTTGTAATAGGGGTTCCAGAACTGGACACAGTACTCCAGAAGAATAAAATAAGAGTGGATATGAAGATAAAGTTACACTCAAGGCTTAAACTGATTGAATGACTTCTTACCACTGAAATGGGAAGCTCTCCTTTCACTTCCCCTGCCTCCTAAGGTGCAATCCTATCTCAGCTGCATACTCCCAACCCCATGCCACATCAGGGGATGCCACCTGGTGACACAGAGGACCAGAGATCTCATCTGGCTTAGGAAAGGGTCCAGCAGACACCAGAAGTGTCAGTAAGAAAAGAAGCAAGGCCATTTACTTGGAAGGAGAAGTGGTAGGAATTGATCCTTCCCCCACCGCCATTTCAGCCTTGAGTGAACTATTGAACTGACAAAGCTATTCATACTACAGAACTTATATGCAGGGCTGTGATGCAAGAAACACTTAATCCTGCTGCGATTCAATATTCAAATGAAAACAAGCAAGCAAGCCCTCTGATTTAAAAAGAAATAAATCACCTTCATTTCAGGCTATGAACTGTGGCAGTGATGGAAACATTCTCTTTGTTTCCATATTTATGATGCTTCTTTTACATCACTATAAAAGAAACATTAAGCTATCAATGTGACAGCCACGTGGCAGGCAACAAAAGCAATCTTGGAACACAGAAAGACTACAGGGAATAAATGGCCTCACATGAAAATGACTACTACATCCCAGATTTCTGTTCAATTCTGTGGCACCTGATACACCCCTTAAGAGGGTCTGCTCTTCATGCTTTATCATAACTGTGGTGGGTTGGAAGGCAGATCCTCCCTTGCCTCCCACCAGGGCAAAAACCAACGAGAATCAGACAAACAGATTGCAGAAGTGATGGAAAGTTTAATTGGAAAAGCAGTGAGTATTTTACAGAGAACCACAAGCACAGTAACAAAAGGCGATCCCAAAGCATACCCAGAAGCATCCCAACACTTCCCTCTCCCCACCTGAGGGTATACCCAAAACCTCCAGGGCTCTTTCTTCTCCCCCCCCATCAGGCTAATCTCAGCTGGCCAGATCTGAGATTGCCCTTCCCCTTTTCCTCTTGGCATTAAGCCTAGCCAGACCTAAAAGGCCTTGAGATAACTCCCCCTCCATTACCAGACAGGGAGCATCTCCCACGTGGGCAGCGAGGGAAGAAAGAGGAAGTGTGGGACTTTGCAGGTGGTTTTATAGGGAGCAGGACATTATGGGAGTGAAATACATAACTTCCTGTGTCTACCCACTGGGCCGGATACCCGGGGCACCAAAGGTGTATTTTTTGAAGAGAAGAGAAGAGAAGAGAAGAGAAGAGAAGAGAAGAGAAGAGAAGAGAAGAGAAGAGAAGAGAAGAGAAGAGAAGAGAAGAGAAGAGAAGAGAAGAGAAGAGAAGAGACCTTCAAGATCATTGTGTCCAACCTATCAACCAATCCAAACCACCTAAACAACTAAACCATGGCACCAAGCACCCCATCAAGTCTCCTCCTGAACACCTCCAATGATGGTGACTCCACCACCTCCCCGGGCAGCCCATTCCAATGGGCAATCACTCTCTCTGTATAGAACTTCCTCCTATCATCCAGCCTGAACTTCCCCTGGTGCAGCTTGAGACTGTGTCCTCTTGTTCTGGTGCTGGCTGCCTGGGAGAAGAGACCAACCCCCACCTGGCTACAACCTCCCTTCAGGTAGTTGTAGAAGGCAATAAGGTCACCCCTGAGTCTCCTCTTCTCCAGGCTAAGCAACCCCAGCTCCCTCAGCCTCTCCTCACAGGGCTTGTCTTCCAAACCCCTCACCAACTTGTGGCACCCAGCCAAAACTGCCACAACAACCTAGTCCTCTTACATTTTGAGAGCTCTGAAAATGCTCTTCACTCCTATGTGTTCAGAAATTACTGCTTTCACTAAAAGCCATCTCTGACACGAAACACTGAGGCCATTTTTGTGCTGTTTAAAAACAAAATAAAGCATTTGTTGAGTAGTTGGAAGGGAAAGTAAAAGTTTGCTGTCATGAAATAGTTCTACACATTACAGTTAGCTTAGGAATGATTGTAATTAAAAGCAGGTGATGTGCTCCATGGCACATTATTACACTGGTTTATGTTTGGTTTTTTGCTTGCTATCAGCCCATGTTTCAGAAGCCACGTTTCTCATGTTTCAAAAGGATTCTTCTCAGGCCTATAATATAGTGATAATATAGTGATATAATATAGTGATACTATAGTGATATAATATGAATTATTAACTCTTCAGGTTGTATGTTGATAAAAGGGACATTCCACATACAGGAAATATTTGTCTAGGAGATGCAATCATTTGTTCTTCTCTGTGTCCATGTGATTCCCCTATAATATAAAAGTATGTGCAATCAAAATGTTTACCAACCATATCAAAGTCAGAAGAATGGATGTGTAACCTGACAGTTTAAACATTCTAAGTTTGTTCTATTCTCACCCTTCACCTAAAATATTAAGTTGTAGAAGCATGGAAAAAAAAAATCTAAGAGACCTTGAGAGAGCATCTAGTCCAATCTCTTGACAGAAATAAGGATACCTTCAAAGTTAACTCCAAAGCCTTGTCTAGTTAATTCATACATATCACCACAGGTGGAGATTCCCCAGCTTTTCTGGGTACCTCTTCCAGGACTGAATATTCCTTGGTGTAATTCATGTTCATGGCTGCTTTGGGGGAACACTCATTTCAGTTTCTGTAGATAATTGTTTAGGCTCCTTTTCTGCAAGCTAAAAAAGCCCAGTTCCCTCAGCCTTTCCTCATCTCTTGTCCTTGGACCCTTTGAATTTCCTCTGGATACTCTCCAGTTTGCTGCTTTCTTCTGTATTTACATGCCCTGAAATTGGGCACAGATTCGATGTGTCCCCACAGGTACTGAGAAAGAAATTACCACTTCCATCTGCTTGCTGGATACTCCTCTGCTAATGCAGGCCAGTAAAAAGTTCAGTGTTTTCTGTTTCATGTCTTTCTTTGAAATCATCTACATTGAAGATTTCCCATTTGTGTTGAAAGCTGGTACTTCAGGCTTGAGGACTACAGAAGTGGTGTGAATTAGTTTTGCTTTATTTTCACCTTGAGAGAAGCTGAATTCTCAGGAGAACTTTAGGGGGAGGCATTAAACAGATGTTGTAGATGTTGTAAAAGGGAAAAACAAAAAGCACCTTGGAAGAGAAGTGAGGTCATATGTGGTTTGAGAGGTGTCATTTGATCCAAACCAATATTTTCCTTTAGGATGCTGGCCAGTCATGCTGTTCCATGCAGGGGCCAGTGTGCCTCTGGATCCTGACACAAGCCCCCTTGCTGAGAGATCAAAGAACATAACAAGACCCTATGTTAAAATTTCACTTAACCCATTCTTTGGCCTGTAAGTGCTCTTTTCTTTACTAAGAACAGCATCAAAATGCCAGTACTCACCAGGAAGAATGAACTAACAAATGGAAAGTGTAATATGAGGCTCAATTTTCAGCCCAGCATAACAAAAGCTCTTACCAGAACATTGTCTTCTTTTCCTAGCTCAGAAGTGTACTAGCTCTCATTTATTACACAGGCAGGTTTACTGCTTCTTACAAAGTTTTTCATAGTCTCAGAGGAGTAATAATGCAATTTCACAATGACCCTTACAATGTAGTTCAATACTGGAGCATCTGCTCAACTGAGGCATAAAAGAATTAATCCTTGTCCTCCTCTTACCTACCAGTATGCCATCTTTACCATCCTCTAGCATATCTGCAAGTCTTCATGCTGAGATGGGTTTCCAGAGTGGTCATAGCTCTACTTTGTGACTGTATTTGTGCTGTCATGCTGAAGAGTTCATGAACAGTCATGTCTACAGTCCCTGTCCAGAGCCTTGATCACAAGATAACCATTGCATCAACTTGGCAGGTAAACTCAATACAGTTTATCTATATTAATGCATCTTATTCACTGAGAGCAGGTGGATATTAAGTCTCCTTAGCAATTTTTTTAGCTTTCAGTTAAACTTTTAACTTTTTATTTAATGGTTTACCTTTCCTATGAGGACAGACTGAGGGAGCTGGAGCTGTTCAGTCTGGAGAAGAGAAGGCTCTGAGACCTAATTGTGGCCTTCCAGTATCTGAAGGGGGCCTACAAGAAAGCTGGGGAGGGACTTTTTAAGGTGTCAAGTAATGATAGGACTAGGGGGAATGGAAAGAAAATAGAAATGAGTAGATTCAGATAGGATGTTAGGAAGAAGTTCTTCCCCATGAGGGTGGTGAGACACTGGAACATGTGGCCCAGGGAGGTGGTGGAAGCCTCCTCCCTGGAGGTTTTTAAGGCCAGGCTGGATGTGGCTCTGAGAAACCTGATCTAGTATGAGGGGTCCCTGCCCATGACAGGGGGTTTGGAACCAGATGATCCCTGAGGTCCCTTCCAACCCTAACAATTCTATGATTCTATGAAAGCACAAAGTATTTTACCACAGAAATGACCAGAAATGCATGGTAAATTATCTCTTTGCTTAAGTGGTGTTGGCAATTGCAATGCAATGAACAAAAGGAAAATGCAGGCTTTTTGTGTGCATGCTGCCCAGTTATAAGAGCAGTTAATCAACTGATGAGATTAAACATAAGGCATTACAAATTAACAGTGCATGTGGAAGGGAGAAAAGCACCAAGTACAGTTTCTGTGGTACTGGGTTTATTCTTTCACTCTGCTGGTGTGAAGGATGTCTCACCTGTGCCCATTTGTTCATATGACTATGCTTAGCATTGGGGTGTTCTCTTTACCCTTTCCTTTCAAATTAATGCCCATAGGGCTATGTAAGTTACAGTCAAGCAGTGATTTGCCTCATTTTCAGAAAGGCTGAAATGTCTTTTGGTGGTAACATCTGTTTGGCACATATATCCCAGTACATGTATACCCCAGTTGGCTTGTATACCCCAGCTGCATCAGCTGAAATGGGCCATGGTTTGACTCCTGGGTGTGCAATTCTGTGTAAGCCTACTACTGGTGTCAGCATCGTTCATCAGCACCTGTGGTCTTAACTCCGTATCTCTTACAGAGGGGTGATCTAGAGTGCTTTCCTAGCTGTTTGAAGGAAGAGTAGTCTGGCCTTTGTGGGAATTGGAGTAGAATGTGAACTTCTGGGAAAAGGACTGAGGGGGTTGCAGAGGTCCTTCTCATTTAACGTGGCCTGTCCCCTCAGAGCAAAAAGTGGGGATGCCAGCCCAAGCCCAGGCAGATCCCAACGTGTGGCCTCCAGGCATAGAAATCCACTAATCCGGGTCAGAGGCTGCTCCATATAGGAGCCTACTTTGACTGTGGAGAGAAGATTCAGGCTACAAGCTAAATAAATCACATTTTTTTCCTTTCCCTGTCACAGTGATGAAAACTAATTTTAAAAGTATGTGCTCATTAGAAGTCTGACAAAGAGCCCATTGGGCGTCTTCTTAATTACCTCAATAGCCCTGGGTGGGGTTTTGGACACTTTGGTTACCTTTTGCTGCCAACGGGGTCAGCCATTTCCTTTGTGGTGATGTGTGTCTCCACAGGACAGTGAGGCAGCACTGGGAAGGCATTGGCACGTACATCTTCTCTGCCTCTCCTGGAATTCAGTAATGCCTCAGCAAACTGTTTAGCAAGCCACAGGGAACCACAGAGAGTAGGCACTTGTGGGTATTATAATTAGGAGTAAACTAATGAGACCATTAGGACAAAGAGGGAGGCAAATGAAACTACCACAGGTAAAGTGTTCAAAGCCACAAAACTTGGCATACAGTGCTTGGTTCTCAGCTCTCCTCTGCTCCTGCCATTCCTCTTACCCCAGGAGCTGAAACCAGGAGGAAACAAAATTCTGGATCAATATAGGAGAAGACTATGGAGCAAGGAGATAGAAAAACCTAAGAACAACAGGAAGAGCAATCTTAGATGCTAGAGTGAATGAAAATCCTTCCCACTTTGTGGCTGCTAGCATGGGGGAAGCAGTCTCTACTTCACCATCCAAGTGCCCTATCACAAAGTTCCTCTCCATTCAGCTATCCAAAAAGACCTACCAGTTCTCCTGCAAACGTTCATCTGTGGTTAAAAGTGAACTGAAATATGTACAGGCCCCTAGCCTGAGAAGATGTTTTAAGACCAAGCCAAGCTTATTAGGAGAAAATTAGAAAAACAGAGCTATTATCTCCCTGAGGTACACGCTTGAACCCATTAATCTGCTATGGTTCTCTCTGCTTTCTAACTGAAGACAGCAGGACATGCAGATCCTCGGAGGGAGGGAGTGGGGACAATAAAAGAGGCTATTGTCACAGAGGCAGTAACCTGCAAAAACTGCAAAGCTGCCTTCATCTTTTCCCTTTTTTATCCAGTGTTTCAGAAACTTAGCTCAGCTGTTGATGTTTTCCATTAAGATTACTGTCAAAATAAAAATTAAAAAAGGAAGATAGTGGCTGACAGGGAGAGAGAGGGAGAAGGGATCAACCATCTTTATATTATCATTTCCAAAAGGATTATGTTAAATTCCTTTTTTAATTTTTTTTTTTTCATCTACCATTAACATTTAATCTCTCTTTGATATTTGCCAGCATCTGCTTCAGCATAATCTGGCTCCTTCCCTTATTTTCCTGGTTTGACTAAAATGTGGCATAGCCATTAGATCCAGTTCTGAAAGGTTCAGGGTTTGATGTTCTTTTAGCTTTTGCCCCAGTTAAGCTAGCAATGGCCAGCATTATGTGAGGAGACAGAGAGACCTTACAGAAGGGGAATGTACATAATTGTGGAACCCTCCACTTCTCTGTTTCTGTTGTTTCAGTTTTATGGTCAAGAAGTTATACAAGTTACATAATTGCTTTAATAACTATATAGACTCTACATTTAGTAGCATCTCAGTCTGTCACTGGAGCACAGAGACTGTCTCAAGAGGACTGACTGTGTATGGACATTTTTTCCTACTCTTTTTTCAAGTGTTGTATGCCCCTGAGTAACCTGCTAGCCCATACTGCACAGTGCCATTGTTATCACTGTGGTTGTGCCAAGCTGTTTTCAGATAAAATTGGCAGCTTCTGCTTGCCCTATCCATCCAGCCCTTTGTTAGCACAAGCCCCTTGTTAGACACCTGTCCTGAAGGACAACAACCTCCAGGCCTGTGATGTCAAGCAGTTTCCACCTGTACTGTCATTTCCAGCAAAATGGCCAGGAAAAGAGACCAGTTACAGGCCCAGATTTGACTGGAGGCTGCAGGAGTGAATGAGGACATTGGCCAGAGCAGAGGAAACTGTTCTCATCCCCCAACAAGGAGAAGAGGCTTTCCTGAGTGTCTAGGAGAGATGGGAACATCCACAGCCCAATGAGCTCCTCTGTAAATCAGTCCCTGTAATAATTAGTGGAAACCTCATGCTGGGAATGTCCAACATCTTGAGGCTGTAAAGCTCCTGAGCCATGCTGTCATTGAATCTTCAGACCACTGTGCTAAGATAGATTTTCTGTATTGTTGTGTGTTGAGTTTTTTGTTTGTTTTGGCTTTGTTGGGGTGGCTTGTGTGTGTTTGTTTCTTTTCTCATCTCATGCTCTGCAGTTGGACTGAAACTTTTGCTTCCATACTATAACTGCACATGTATTTGTTAAGATGTTACCTCTTCCACATTTCTTCTCCTGTGCTCTTTTCTCTCTTACTTTCTGTCTCACAGCACTGCTCCTGAGGGGTTATTCATCTTTCTCCTGCTATACCTCTGAATGTTCTCCTGACCACCTATTACTACATGAGAGCACTATAAGAGCTTTCCAGCCTCTGCTGCATCAGTTAATCTTACCACACCAGTAGTGTTGCATAGATGTCCTACTGTGAATTGCTACAAGTGGGGACCTAGTATGGGTCTGGTGTGGCATTGCCGAACTCCCACGACAGCTTTCTCTGACGGCACCTAGATTCTGTAGCCTGTATGCCAGATGTGTTTTTCTTCCCTGCACTCTGAATAACAATAGCAATGCACTGGCTTGATGCTGAGCTCTTCTAGGCAGATCCACATTGTTAGAGACATAAATTCTGCCTGATGAAACCTAATATCTGAAACGTCACACAGCTGTCTGAACACAGACGTATGACAGAGAGACAGACAGATAGGCATCTTGTTTTGCATTAGGCATTTGCATGCTTCTCCAAAGAGGATATTCATAAAACCTGTATCTGTAGATAAAAACACTTTCTGTGGAACCTAACATAATGATTTGGCTCCAAGAGAAGCCAAATGGAAACATTTCTTCTTCTGTGTGCATAATCCTTTTGAGCTTTGTAAGCTTAACTAAAAGAAGTACTAAATCCAAGCCATTCTTGGTTTGGATTTCAGTACCCAAACCTCACTAAATGAGGTTTATTAAGTCTAGTTCTGGTATTATGTATCCTGTTACAGGGGCACAATTAATGATGAGTGGAAACCAGTTTTCCTGCTCTGCAAAATTTTTTCCATTGTAAAAAGTGTTCTGTCTATGTTAAGACAAATCCAACACCAGTCAGAGATAAGTTGATATTCACTCCTCATCATTTGCTTTTGCTTTGTATAAGTAAATACCCATTAAGAAGAGTGAGGAAGGTGTTACCTGCAGTTATAACATGCTCATGGGATGTGGAGGAGTCAAGCTGGGATCCCTGGCTCAGTTAATATTGATTTACTTGAAGGAAATAAAGTGCTTACAAAAGAGGATCCTGAAGAACTCTCCCCTCACATAGACAACACACAGATAAGATTCCTGTCTCAGATGTGGGAGTTACTTGAATCCAAGTTTTCTATAGCTTGCAACAATGCACTGTAAGATTTCATTCATCCACTGGGGACTGGGTAATCTCTCTCAAGCTTGACCAGCAGTACCCTCTGCAGTTTATTTCCTTCCAAAAGGAAGGAAAAGTTTCTTTCCAGAATTGGCATACAGACCTTCCCTTTCTTCAGAAAATTTCAGTTTCATTTAACTGATATTTTCCAAGAAGAAACATATCATACAGCTTACTACCACCTTTAGATCACCTGATTCTCACTGATTTTACTCTTTAGAAAAAGGAGTCAGTACTTTCTTCCTCTCCTCTTCAGTACAGCCATTGTTATTTGTAAACACTTCTATCATTTCAGCCACTGGTGATGTACAAGAAATTAGGTCAGCCTGGCCTCCATTACAGTTTTTAATGTCATGTACAACAGAAACAGTTGGGAACAGCAGCAATGGTTCAGCTGCACTGGACTAAAGAAACCTAGCAACAGGGAATTGTTCAGTGTACAGGTACTAGCTAGATCTCTCTCAGAGTGGCCCATTGCTAGAGGCTTGATGTAAGTTGAGCTAATCAGACTGTTCTTTTGGTCTCTGGGTGCTTGATAGCACAGCCCAGGGTGCAAGGAGCAATTGAAACAGCTTCTGACAAATGACAAATGCAAACAGAGGTAAGATCAATGCAGTGCAAGACTACCTTGCTGTACAGCTACAAAAGACATCTCTCCCTCTCACTGGTGGAGATGCTCTAAGCAGCCCACTCTCTCTCTCTCCGTAATCATAGACACACACATACACTTGTATATATAGTTTTTCAAGGAACAAAAGTTGGTGAGAATTTGCTGGTTGTTCCATTACGTATGCTCATAAGCATTCATGCCAAGGGAAAGAAGGAAGAAAGTAAGAGCACTTCAGAGAGAAACCAGTCCATACCCTTCTCAGCAATGAGAAAGGGAATTTGGTTGTGTTGTCACCTGTGTACAGGGCCACACACAATCAAGAAGTCTTGACAGATAATGGGAGCACTACACTAGTCATTTTGGTGGTTTGTGGGTGCTAGGCACGGGAGAGGCAGGCTGTTCTGGAACGTGTCAGAAAAAAAGAAGCAGGAGGCAGCACCACAAGCTAGAGTTTCCCCCCGGGGCAGCGTGTCTGACACAACTGGCAGCTCATTTTGCCTGCCTTTGGATGTGAGCTGCTTCTGAATGCTTCCCTTGTGCTAGGGCTGGTACTGAGTTAAACGTAGGCCTGCTGCCAATGATTACAATTCCCATTAGCTGGAATATACATTAACTGCAGTGGTTGTGGACCTTTTCAGCAAGGGAATAGCCTGCTGTATTCATCCTTTTTTTTTTCCTCTGGAGAAGGAACTCTTGTTTTGTGTCTATTGTTCACTCACACGATCTGTTTGTTTGGTTTTCTTTTGTTTTGTAGGAAATTGACACTACTGAAAACAGTTTTGTAAAGGCCCTTGGGCCAGTTTCATCACCACACTCTAGCATTTTAAATTGTCAAGCAATGCGGCCCTGGGCAGCCACAGCTTGCTGTGGATGAGGACACACCCCAGCAATAGGCAGCTCATAAAACCCAGTAGGCTTCTGAATACAGAATACAGAATTAACCAGGTTGGAAAAGACCTTTGAGATCATCGGGGCCAACCTATCACACAATACCATCTAACCAACTAAACCATGGCTCTAAGCACCTCATCCAGTCTCTTCTTAAACACTTCCAGTGATGGTGACTCCACCACCTCCCCCGGCAGCCCATTCCAATAACTCTTTCTGTGAAGAATTTCTTCCTAACATCCAGCCTAAAGCCTGGCACAGCTTGAGACTGTGTCCTCTTGTTCTGTTGATGGTTGCCTGGAAGAAGAGCCCAACCCCCACCTGGCTACAACCTCCCTTCAGGTAGTTGTAGAGAGCAATAAGGTCTCCCCTGAGCCTCTTCTTCTCCAGGCTAAGCAATCCCCACTCCCTCAGCCTCTCCTCATAGGGCTTGTGCTCCAGGCCCCTCACCAGTCTTGTTGGCCTTCTCTGGACATGTTCCAGCAACTCAACATCTTTCCTAAACTGAGGGGCCCAGAACTGGACAGAGGACTCAAGGTGTGGCCTAACCAGTGCTGAGTACAGGGGCACAATGACTTCCCTGCTCCTGCTGGCCACACTATTCCTGATCCAGGCCATGATGCCATTGGCTTTCTTGGCCACCTGGGCACACTGCTGTCTCATGTTCGGCCTGCTATCAACCAGTACCCTCAGGTCCCTTTCTGTCTGGCTGCTCTCCAGCCACTCTGACCCCAGCTTGTAGTTGTAGACTCTTGTCTGCCTCTGCCCCACCATGCCTATGCACACAAAGTGAGAAAACATGCTGTAAGTATTAGCAGAGAGAGAGGAATCACAGATGGGAAGAAAGTCTCTTGAAAGCTGCAGTGGTTTTAAGCAGCTTGTGAATCCAAGTCATTACCCATGGTTTGCATTCACCTTTGTTCTTTTATCCTTGAATGAATCTGCCATCCTGGATAGATTTTAGCTATAGGCATAGATTGTTAAATCAATGAGCTGAAGATACAGTCCAGGACTTTAAGATGCTATTCATTTTACAATTCTTTATCAAGAAAAATCCTGATTCACAAATGAGAAAAGTATGTCTTGCAAAATCATCTGACACTTCAGGTGTTCAGGGTACTGATTGCTGCTGTAGTCAGTGCTGCTAGATTTAATTGCTTCTGACCTTCTTTTCCTTTCCAACCTGTGTGTTATGTTCTGTGGCTTCAGTAAAATCATGTGTCTCACCTCTTATCATTATGATCAAGATGCTGCTTCACAAAAAGAAGCCAAGAAAAGGCCTAAAGAAGTGAGGAGCTAGTATCTACTATTGCTCTTGGTTTTCCTCACTCCCTTCCACTACTTAAACAGGTGTCTTGATTTTTAACTTGGAAGAACTGGTCATTTTTTCACCCCCCCCCCAAGGCTGCTAAACAAATCAGTGTGTATCTGTTGCTTATGTCATTTGTGCATGAATCAATACATGACTTGTTTGAATAAAACAGTGAATAGTCATTGTGGCTTACTATAATCAGAGACACAGTATGTGGGGCTGATTAGGCATGGAAAGTACCCCAGGGCCTTGGCAGAGGTGAAGGCACATGTGTGCTATGACACAAGGAGTCTCTGGCCAAAAGACTTTACAGTCTGAAGAGATCAAAGGATGAGGAACAAGGGCAGCATTGTCTTCCCTTTTCCACACATAGGAATCTAAAGAAGGTTTAGTTAAAGTTTGCCTTTTGCAGGAAGCCTGCATCACACAAGAGAAATAAATGGATGAGTCCATGAATTTCATAGTTTCATAGTTTCAGTCAGGGTTGGAAGGGACCACAAGGATCATCTAGTTCCAACCCCCCTGCCATGGGCAGGGCCACCTGACCCTAGATCAGGCTGGCCAGAGCCTCATCCAGCCTGCTCTTAAACACCTCCAGGGACAGGGCCTTGACCACCTCCCTGGACAACCCATTCCAGGGCTTCACCACTCTCATGGGGAAGAACTTCCTCCTCACATCCAGCCTGAATCTCCCCACCTCCAGCTTCATTCCATTCCCCCTAGTCCTATCACTCCCTGATAGCCTGAAAAGTCCCTCCCCAGCCTTCTTGTAGACCCCATTCAGATCCCTCTGAAGACCTTTGCTACAGAGGTGTTCTCTTATTTGAAAACATTGCTGCTTCAGAAAATGATTCTGTCTCTGGAGGTCTAACAGCCAAGAATACTGGTAGCATGTAAAAGTGACTCTTGCACCTGTGAAGGTCTGTGCATTCTCAGTGCATCTGAGGTGTCAGGCGCCCATCAGGCATCCCATTTTTTGGAAGATGCTTTGACTTTCTGCATTCTCCCTACCCAAAGACTGGTTTAAGGCTCTTATTTAGGCAGCTAGAAACTAGCAAGGTCTTATTTTGCAGCAGCAAAGGCAACTGCTTTGTTATTTTCCAGCATAAAAAAGCTTGATAGGGTGGGGAAAGCCCACTGTGCAGAAGGGAATGTTCAGTCTACACACCAGGATGACTTAAAGTTCAGACCTCACTTTGCAGGGCAATTTCCTTCCATGATTGCAAAAAAATGATGAATCTAGGGTTATACTGTAAACTAAAGCATAAAATCTCTAGAAAGCTCTGATCTGGCTGTTCTTGGTAATGACTTGAGGTAATAAGCTTATGGTTAGAATTTAGTGTTGCTCTCTGCTCCAGAGATGGCATCAGTTATTCCTGCATTTATACTGTCAAGCTCTGTTTTGGTCTTGTTTTAGATTTAACACTTCATGGCTATATTTATTGAAGAGATTTTTCTTTGTTGTTGTTCTGCTGTTATAAGGATTTAATCATAAAACTCCCCTTCTGAATATTCACTGCTGTCATTATTGACTTTGTAGTCTGAAAGGCAGGAAATTCTTTGTATAGCTGACCCTCCTTTATGATATTAGCAGTGATTTGTCACAGAAAATTCTTGTCTGCTTCATTTCATACCTTACCCTACAGTAGCACTGCTAACAGCATTCTCTGTTGCTTAACTGCAAGTCATGGCCTTGGTGTTTGTATTGGCTTCATTCCACTAGAGCTTACACTTGTGGCCAATAGGGTTTTAAAAAGAGCAGAACTGATGAAATCTTTGAAAACTGAAATTTTCCAGAAGGGTTGTGCTGCATTACCCAACAAGGGCTACATGCTTATAAGCCTGTATAAATCAGCACACATTCTTTAAGGTAGATGTAGCTCCGATGGTTTACATCAGCAATTGCCTTAACAGCCACAAAGAAAACTAAGGCTTTATTTTCTAAGGTGCAGCAAGAGAAAAAAAGTCACACTCCCATCAGTGTCTTCCCATGCTAAATTCTACTGACTATTGTATTTCCATGCTCCTTCCTCTGTGGCTTGGTGTGAGCAGCACCACCCTGACTGATGCTTAAGTAACTGAACAATCGACTCCATCCCCCTCCCCCCTTGATATTGCCTTGAAAATTTTAGGGAAAAAGTGCAACACATGTTTGACCAAAGCAAGGTTACTTGTAGGAGAGAGCCTGGCTCGGTATTGCTGGGCTTTACTGTGAGCATGCTTAGCCTCACTCTGAGCTGTATTCACAGCCTCAGTTTCGGTATCCAGGCTATCTGTACAGTTGCCTGGGGAAAAAGCCCAATGTCTGAGACTGATTCACATAATCCAGGCTGAAACACAGAGACTATCTAAGCTAGTCCAGAGGAAATACCAAGGGGAAAGGAGCATATTAAATTTTGTGCCTCTTTGGAGCTTAAACCTGGTGAGAGTTATTTGTTTCTTCTCAGATTTTTGTTGTAAACATGAATCCTCTCCTGACTAAACATTTCTAAACCAGAAGCAGGATCTCTTCTTAGCTAATTAGTTAGGGTACTCAACTAGGATCCAAGAATCTGGATTCAAATATCTCTTCTTCCTGAGGCAACTTGAACTTTTTATATGAGCCTGGTTTAATAATAAAATATCACTGGAATGTACCCTGCTTCCAAACAAAAAAGACAGCTAGGTAGTAAGATCATCTGCATCTCATATGCGAGGTCTGTGACCATGACAGAAGAGTCATCCTTGCATTCCTTCTCTCTGCCACAACAAATATTTACTTGCATCCCATAGGTAGTAACAGATTCAGCAACAGATCTGAAGAGCACCATCCAAGAAGATTCTGTAATTCAGGTCTTAGAGTCATGTCTTATGGTATGTATTCCTATCTTCTTAGGCAGAGGAAGGTACTGAGCCAGGACACCTTATAAAACAGGCAACTTTTCAAACCATCAAGTCACAAAGGAAAATATGTGCTCCATCTGCTTCCTGGTTATGTGGAGAAAAAAAAAGAAACATGAAATAAGGAACTTGAGAACAGACATTTTCTGTCCTGTGTTTTTGTAAATATTAAGGCAATCCTCAATATTTTGCTTGAAATATAAATTAGGATGTGAGCATCTCAGTGTCTTCAAGGTAGGTACAGAGATACAAGCATTTCAGGAGCCTCACAGAGGACTCTTAGGCACACAAGGAACTGAGATAACTGCAAAGCTGCATGGGCAGAATTTAAATTCTGATTACTTAAGTGTAGATCTGTCAAGTATTAGCTCAGCCTCCAAGTGGTGTTGTGAATATGAGCACAGGCAGCTAGATCAAGGTAGAATGGAAGCTTTGAGACAGAAGAATAACAAAAGGATTCTTCATACCCACTTCAACTTACAACTCCATTGCACTGTATGACTGTGCAAAGTTCATCCTGGCTGCTGATGCTTTGAGTCTCAGTGAAATTCTGCCATTCAGCAGCCTCAGCTGTGGGGGCAACAATGGATAATGAGGTCCAAATGCCAGTAGCCCAGGAGCTTGTGTACAGCTGTCTGGTTGTTCTTTTCTCTGTGCTCCTAGTCGTAAGGGTACTTCTTGACCTCTTGTGGAAACTACCTTCTCTTTTTGGTTGATGGTACTGGTGCTGTATGAGCAGTTGCACTGCTGGATTGGGGGCTTATATTTTGGGTAAAAGCATGGATAAGCCCTTGGTTTCTAGCCCTATCTCTACCATTGATACTTTTAATGAGTAACTACTTTGTGTGTATGTCTTCATGCACCCATCTCTGTGATGGGAAGGAGAGCAGTGTCGGTGTCATGCATCTGTATTGTTCCATTGTGTTCACATCCTAGCAGTGGATGCTGTGCAGCCTATGGAGCCGGGCAGGTATTTGCTTGCAGAACAGAATTTCTGGTTCAGAGGCACTTCATCCTCACATACATTCTATTTTCAAAGTGAGCCAGAGCAAAAAAAATAAATAAATCACTCTGACAGAAGATTTGCAAGGGACTCTTACAGTCAGACTGGAAACCTGCCTTAAGTTTGGGGAAACTCATCAAAATAAATCAGAGTTGACATCATGAGCTGATATTCTCCAGTAAAAAGAGATTGTTTTTCTCTTGGAAAAGACTACTGATCTTGGATCACCTATTGCCATGTTTCCCCTTCTATTCTCTTTTAGATCAAAATTTATTTCATACAAAGAACTACTGAAGAGAACAGAGGCATCTCACCTGAAATACTGGTCACTTTGTAGCATCCCCTGGGAAATACAGGTTTTCTATACTCCCAGCCTGATGAAGCTGTCCTTTCACCATGACAACATCTATGATGAGAAGGTAGAACATCTTTGGAATAGCACTAGTAGCCCTCTGCTCTCACCGCACATAGGCTGCAAAAAAAAAGGCAGCTGGCAACTTCCCTGCCCTATTTCCAGGTTCCTTTGAAAGTCTGTGTGGGAGTGGCAGGGTGTACACACACTCTGACAGCATCAGAATGGAAAAACTGCTCCCTTGGTTACTAGTGATATTGCTGAGACTTGCATAAATGTCCATTTTCCCCCAGACAGCCTGACAGAGGCAGCAGTCAGTCACACCTTTCCTGTGCCTGAAAAGTCTCACCAGTACTTGGAGCACTGGAGGACATGCAGCTCTAATGCCTATATGAGAACTGCTAAAACATACTTACCTTAGCATAACTGTGGCAGTGTCTAGCACTACACTATTTTAAGACCTGAAAATTGACCAGCTGGCAGACCAGACCAACTCTCAGTTTCTTGGTTTAAGTAGCTTGGTGCCTTCTACTGGGCACATTGTCACAAAGAATTCTTCACCATAAAGCTCCTCTGCTTGGTACTTCCAAAACAGTCTATGAGGTTTAACATTTAAAAGTAGTAAGCATTTCTACCCTGCCTCAGTACTCATTATACTTGCAGTGATTCAAACCCCCATTACAGGCAAAAATTGCCTTGAGCTGAAACTGATCAACTATCTAATAAAATATAGTCATGAGATGAATCGAAGCTGTATAGCAGAAATGCCCTGAGCATGCTTAAAAGATTTACTTCCTAGCTTCATCTGGGGGGGTGTTTTAATAGGGAGGATATGAGTGTCTGTGTATGTACATAAATATGGGAGAGAAGATTCCCAGTTACAAGGGGGAAAAGGGGCATTTACACTTCTTGAGAAGATGCTACAGGGAAAGTATGCCCTATTTTCCATAGAACTTTTATGTTTACAGCTCTATTTCCTGTAAGAAAATAGATGTGAGTGCATCATTCATGGTTGCAACTTCGAATTTGCACCACTGTTGTGGTACACAGAGAGAAGCAGTCAAAGCTGGAACGTCTGGATACTGCCCAGTGGGAACCAGAGGCAGGGAATGGTGGTATTTAAGCTCAGGTAAAGAAAAAGACACTGGATAGGGATCTGTAGCCAGACATAGATTAAGGAGAAATAAATAATAACTTAAAAAATAACATACAATATAGCTTCAGAGCAACCTCTCCAGGATCTGAAATAGAAGAAATCAGGAATCATTTCATGCCCTCGTATCCCTTTGACCTATACACCAGTCTTATCTCTTCTGTCTCTAGCTGATGCTCCTCTGTTGTACCTAGTGTGCTTGCTCCAGAGGCTGGAGATGGAGGGCAACATTAGTGAAACACATTCTGCTCTGCTTTTCTGGGTTGGATATGTAAACCAGTGCCAATGAACAAGCAGGGAAAATGTCCTGTTACTTGCAGGCAGGAGGTAGTTCTATCCTTCAGGAGTCTTTTTGGAAATTAGTTCTGACACCAGTTTAGAGGGAAATGGAACCTGTCTGGCCTTCTTAACCCTCTCTTATCAGTTCCCATTTCTTTAATGTAAACAATGAAATGAAGAACCTCAGAAGAACCTCCACTACTGAAAACATGTTCCTTTGCTACCTACCCCACCAGATTTAAAATTTTCTTGCAGTTTTCTTTCATTTCTTAAACCTGCAATGTGAATCCTAAGTGCAGCTTCTGCCTTGTCTGCCTGTCTTTGAAACATCTTGTTCACAGACTGCTGACATTAAGACAGTCATGCCAGGGCAGATAGGCTGATGCAGTTCAGTTAATGAAGCCATTGATACTGACTTTGTTCACTTGCTAGAGGGCTTTCACTAAGATAACTTACTAAATGAAACTACTTCCTCTAGTCCTTCCTACAGGTTGAAGTCAATACAATACAATACAATACACCAGGTTGGAAGAGACCTTCAAGATCATCGCGTCCAACCCCATCAACCAATCCAACCCACCTCAATACAATACAATACAGTATAATACAACCCACCTAAACAACTAAAAAACAAACCGTGGCACCAAGCACCCCATCAAGCCTCTTCTTGAACACCTCCAATGAAGGTGACTCCACCACTTCCACAGGCAGCTGATTCCAGTGGGCAATCACTCTCTTGGTATAGAACTTCTTCCTAAGATCCAGTCTAAACCTGCCCTGGTGCAGCCTGAGACTGTGTCCTCTTGTTCTGGTACTGGCTGCCTGGGAGAAGAGACCAACCTCTGCCTGGCTACAACCTCCCTTCAAATGTTTTTTCCTCTGCAGATGCAAGTTGCACCTTCTTGGTGCAAATCATCTTTGATGCACATCATCTTAACACTGGCCATGCTAATGGCTGGATCCACCGCTTTCACAATGAGAACAACTCATTCTGTCCTAAATAACTTGCCTGAGATAGGTATGAATAGTCAACCTTTTGTGGCATCTCCTTCTCTCTCCCTCTCTCTAGGGAGTGTAACACTCATTTACTCTAGCTCTATAATTTCCAGGCAAGACCCATGAGTGACTCTTCTCATAGTGTTAACCTTGCATTCAGACTCGTCCCTAATATGCTATGGTAACAGGAAGAGTAAATAGTGAGAGAGCTAGTTAGCCACCCTTTGCTTGAATTATACCTTTTGTCACATTCTTGGCATGCAAAACACTGTCTTACATTCATGTGCTGTTCATGTGGGAGTAACCTGAGGCAGTCTGAGCGTAGGAAAATCTGTACATGTAGGAAAAGAAGTGGAGTCGCCTTAAGCAAGACAACCTTATTTGACCTTCCTCTTTCCTTCGCAGTTGGTGTTACTTGAAGCTGGAACAGAGAAGAATGGGAGAAGTGAGGTTAAGGACAGATGTTGGCATGAAGCATACAGGAGCTGAACAGGTTTTCTCCATGCCTTCCTGCCAGTGTTCAGTAATTCTGAGCCACAGTGTCCTTTGTCATTCCAGCTCCTGGTCTTTTCCCTTAATTCTTCTATTTATATCTTCTGAGATGAAGCCTCCTTTCTTATGTGTCAGTTTTGCAACAGAGTACATGCATGGATGTCTGTGGATTTGATAGTGGCTTACACTCAACAATAAAAGAATTAGATTCATTAGATTCTAGGCATCAGAGTACTCCCCATCCCTTGATTTTCCTAAATACTCCTTGTGTTCCTATTTTTTGTCAGTCTGTTCCAACACCGCAAATGCTGGTTCCAGTGTTATATTCCCATAGTGCTACAGACTTGGGGGAAACTGGCTGGAAAACTGTCCCTCAGAAAAGGACCTGGGTGTGCTCATTGACTGCAGGCTGAACATAAGCCAGCAATGTTCCCAGATGGCCAAGAAGACCAACAAGACCAACTGGCCTGTATCAGAAATAATGTAGCCAGCAGGAGTAGGGAAGTGATCGTGCCCCTGTATGCAGCACTGCTGAGGCTACACCTTGAATATTGCATTCAGGTTTGGGCCACTCACTACAGGAGAGATATTGAGTTGCTAGAGAATGTCCAGAGAAGGGCAATGAAGCTGGTAAAGAGTCTGGAGAATAAGCCTTATGAGGAGCAATTAAGGGAGCTGGGATTGCTTAGTCTGGAGAAGTTGAGGTGAGATCTTATTGCTGTCTTCAACTACCTGAAAAGAGGTCGTAGTAAGGTAAGTGTTAGTCTTCACTCCCTAGCAGCAAGTAATAGAACAAGAGTGTCATTGAGTTGAATCTGCTGATGATATTCAACACCATGCTACCATCATGACAGCTGCAGGATGAACATGCTGGCTGAAGCTTTTAACATGAGAGGCTTCTTGTTCCAGATGCTGTTTCTGGCTTCCAGGTTTTTGGGTGTTGGTCTTTTCCTCTGGGCTGGCTTTGGTATAGGGAACCATTTCATTGTTGTTTTCTGTGCTTTTCTGCAAACAGGCTAAGATAGCAGTACATTGCATTATCTCATTATATTTCTTGTCTCAACCCAGAGGTGGTTTTGTGTTACTTTTTACTCCCCCTTGTGTGGGGGCTTCTGAGAGTGGGCTGTGTTAACCCAGGACAAAGAAGAAATGGCCTAAAGTTGCACCAGGGGAGGTTTAGGTTGGATATTGTCTTTATTGAAAGAGTGGTCAGGCATTGGAACAAGCTGCTTAGAGAGATTGGTGGAGTTGCCATCCCTGGAGGTGTTCAGAAGCCATGTAGCCTTTGGGACATGGTTTAACATCCATGGTACTGTCAGGCTGCTGGTTGAATTCAATGATCTTAGAGGTCTTTTCCAACCGAAACGAATCTATGATTCTAGTGGTCCCCAGCCCTGTCCTGCTGCTGCCACCGAAGCTATACTGAGGACAGTACATACCTACAGCTTCTTCTATTCTGGGTCACTCTGCAATAAATGTTTCCAGTGCTGTCTTTCTTGGAGCCAGTGACAGCAAGAAAATGTCTATCAGTAGTCTTCTTGTTCAGCATCATCACCTCTCTACATTCAGCCTGGCTAGTGCTGACTGTCCTCAGAATGGCTCGGTGTCTCCCATAGCATTGCCCGAAGATAGATAGTTAAGGATTTGGACCTTCCTGCTCTTTGGGCAGCCAAGCAGAGAAAAAAGTCCAGGACTTGTCATGCAGAACTGAAGTGCAGTATTATATGCTCTTAATAAAGGAGTGATTGTATGAATCACAGTAGCAAAACTTTCTTACAGAGCACATGCCCCACTCCCTGACTTAAGTGTCCAAGGGCAGCTGTACATCATTCCAGGGGAGCTTTTACCTTATACAGGGGTTAGCATAAAGCCCACTGATTTACAGAGGAGTAGCTACAGAGCTAGGATTCAGGAGTGCCCTTTAATGAAGTTACTTGTGTGTCCTTATTGGACAAAAATAAATTCCAACTGGCCCATTTTACAAATGAAACTCAGCTACAAAAATGTAACGATATTTATTCACACAGCTGCCAGCAAACTCACATGCACCATGAGTCATTCCAGATGTGGATAAAAACAAAGTCTGTCTGTGAAGTAGTTTCCTGATCCCGAGGAGACTTGGTTTGGGAGAGGAGCTGCACACTGACTTCAGCTGCATTCAGAAGAACAGACAGGTTCTCCTCTCAAAGGGGGAGGGGGAGAGGAAGAGCCATTCATTTATTCCTGAAAAGAAAGGAGATAGGAAATTGAAAAGCTAATATACAGATAGACATATTTTAAAGAGAAGGATGCTTTGGAAGATTTTGCTGCTGCTGATGTTCTATTACAGTACTTATGCCACTGCGACCCACAGATGGAGCAGAGGTAAGATTTAAACATGAAAAGCTATTTAAAAGGAAACTTTTGAGTATGTGTATTTGGCCTGAAATTCTGTTCCATTATACATATATGTATAGAATTTGTCCCTCCTAACTCTGGAATTCTTTTTCTCCATTAAGTAGGAAGTCAGCTGAATAATTATAGAGACTAAGAGAAAAAAATATACATACATAAGTGCATAAAAGTCAAATTATATATATTCCACAAAATAAATTTCTTATATATATATAAATATACTAAGAAACAGAACTACCTTATTTTCTTTTTTTTTTCACCTTTTTGTTTTGTCTTCTCCTTTTCTCCTGCATTAACAAAACTGTAAGTCACAAAATCTTAACACGAAATCCTTTGCAGTCACAGGTGGCATCACCTTCTGCTCCACCAGGCAGATCATACCTGCTAACAGCAAACACGACTGCTTGGATTGTGCAAGGTGCCTAGGAATGTCTGTGACCTTACTCTGACAGACTAGCACATACAACATGTGCTAGTAATAAGCTTGATAACACCCATGGTGTTACCAGGCTTCTGCCAATATGACAGTATATAGTTGTGACATTTATTGAAGTGTGTGAAAGTAACAAATGAAATCATTTAGGACTGATGAATTGCATGGGAGATGCTTGCTTAAAAGTCAGCAATGTGATGTCTTTTCCCTTTTTTGTTTTATCCTCTCCTCCAGTACTTGGCATGGGTCTGGTAGCTGCTGAAAGTGGAAAAAGGAAACACCTCCCAAAAGATTTCTTTGGTTCTGATATTGAAATTCACAAATATTTAAAGGAACCAGGGCCTGTTGAAAACATCAAGCTTTCTGATGCCCCCTCCCCACCTCAATCACCTGTGTCTTTTTCATGAGAGCCAGTTCCTTTCTAGTCTGCTGTTTGGATTTGGGTTTGATATTTTAGGGGAGGTAATGGCTGAACAAAGCAACAGAGCTATGCGATTCTGCTAAGGTTGTACGAATGCTAAGTTGTTCCATACAGTTAGTGGGGACTCACTGACAGGACAGGGACCTAGGACTCAGAATGGCAGGTTCTTTCCCCAGCTTTTCCATCAGCCTCTTGGATGATACAGGATGAGTCATTATACCTACACCTGCTTTTATTGTGAATTAGAGGTCATGACACCTACAGTCATTATAAAATCACTTAATTCTCTAGGTAAAAGCTCATCTTTCCCAGGATGACACATAAAAAGGTGAGGAAATCAGAACTAAATCTGTACTCATGATAAAAACCAGCTCTGCCTTTTGGAGGAATGAGGTTGACTTGAGTATGAAACAGAGAAATAGCAAAAAGAAAGAGGTTCATCAACATGGAATAATCACTATGCAATTTAAGGGCATTCTTCACTTTTGCTAACATGTTTATTTTAACTAGACAAGACCTTTAAAGGAATCCACACAACTATTGAAGCCCAATTTTAATCACCTTAGACATTTAAAGGAAAACATCATAACTCCTTTGTGCCTTTTGGGAAAGCAGATTGCTTTCAATCTGGAAGCTCCAGAGCTTGTTTTCAGAGGGAAGATAAGACTCATTCCCTCTTGTGATAAGGAGTTCAGTTCTCACAACTATTGCATACAGACAACCGCTGCGGAGGAAACCAGATTTCTCGTCCATGGATGCTAGGACCATTCAGCTCCAAACGTTTTAGAGGCATAAGACCTTCAACAACAGCTAGTTCAGATGACCTCCTTAAACTATCTATGTGTTAGCCCAGCCAATCCCACCACAATCTGCACTACCTCGAGGGCCAAAGCACTCTCTTCATTTTTGAACTGCTTAGAAACCTAAGAAAAAATTTAAATACCAAGGCATGACACACCCTTCTGCACACTCTCTTCTACCCTCCTTGTAGAAATGACAACTGACCCTTCTCTAGGTTAAAACTCTGTCATTTAAATATTATCCAACTCCTGATTTGAGTTTTGCAATAGAAAAACAATAGCAGATCAGCATCTGGTCCGAATGAAATGAAAGACAGATCTGCATATCATCTCCATGTTGAGTAGTAGCCCAGATTGTTTACAAAACAGTAGGCCAAAGGGCCCTGCTTTAATTACCAGCAGTTGCTGTTTGCAAGAGAAATGAGCAGTCAGTGTTGGATAAAACCAGGCTAAGGTTTTACCATTTTTTCACTAGGGAACACTGGGTCAGCCTTGGATGCCAGGCTCTTGTAACCAAGTATTTTAAGCTTTGGCTCAAGAAAAAAACATCAGACATGTGGAAATATGAACAAACTTGTGCTGACTAGGGAGTGGGAACTCCAGACTGACACCTCCCCTTTCTTTTGCTTTTACAAGCATCATTTAATGGGGGAGGGGGAAGGGGCAAAATAATAATGTTTAAAAAAAAAAAAGGCATTTCTGAAAGGAAAACTGAGCACCTTTTAATTTGCCTTAAAAATCTCTCACGGTCCTCAACCTGTCTAGATCCAGCTGTGGGCATTTGTCCAGAAGTCACAGGCAAAATCTTGGTCCCTAGGGTGGAAATGTTCAGAATAATAAAGAGAGATCCTGAGTAGTGACAAAATAATTTGCTTGCCATCATCTCAGGTCTCTGTGAGCCTCCTGTAGACTTAGCTGTATGGTAATATTCTCTCAGATTTTGTGAAGCATCTGTTTAGGGGCAAAAGGTAACATTAAGTCTCTACTAAGTGATGTTTCTCATTTGATGGTAGAGGTGAAGTCATGCTCACTTCTGAAGGTTTCAAATATGAATTCCAGATATTTCTGCTGGATAAACCAAGGAATAAACCCTGTTATTTGACCAAAAAGAAAACAACAACAAAACAAAAGCAAAACCCAAAAGCAAGCAAACACACACAAAACATCAAATCCCCCAAAACCCCATGCAGATGTGGCAACTGGAGAGTGTCACTGCTTGCCACCCTGGTTGCTTTCATCAAAGTCCTCTGATGAGTAGCAAGACAGTGGAAAGCAGAAGTTAGCTTCAGATCTGCATTATAAGACTTGTCTGTGCCCTGAGGAGAAACCCCAAGGCAATCCTTATTAGTATGTTTCATCTCAGCTGGCTGTAAGGACTTCCCAAATCAAATAAATGGCACACAAACAGTAGATTGTTGTGTGGTTGCCCAGGGAGCGAAGATGCACTATAATTTCTTGTGGTTGTGGTTTCTTGGACAGTAGGGAAGGAGCTGAAACGCTAAGTACACCCTTCAGTAGAGGCTGGAAAGGAAAGGTTGAAAGACATAAAATAAGATGGCAGAACTCTCTTCACTCATCAGTGAGGAAAGGGTATGTTTGCTTTATTAGCCATGCCTTTGGGGAATGGCTGTGCTGTAACTTCCAGACCTCAAAAACAGTATTGCAGTTACATCCAGATTGCTCTGGTGCAGATGCATTATTTTGTACCCAGTCTCCAGTGCTCCGTGAAACTCAAATAACTGTTCCATAACACCAGGGAAACAGTTTGCTCTTCTTAGAGGCTTTCTGCAGAAGGTGTTACTTGGAAGAACATAAGGCCCATGCTCCTTGATTTCCCCACAAGATTGCAAACTTCTAGTAATTTCTCTGGTGTTGTGGCAACTGAGTTTATGAGTTTGATGGAGCAGCTGCTACATAAGCAACTTTTGCAGGTTGTTGCTGGTTGTGGGCTTAACTAGAGTAGGCTGGCAGCTTTCCAGTGCCAGGAAAGGGAGGAATATGTAGAAGAGAAGAGACTGGCTGCTGCTGGAAAGCCCACCAGTCTTTTTGTAAGGAAGAACTGTGTAGCATATTCTATATTCATATCTGCTACATACCTGGTTGCTGGTGGGCAAGGGATGAGTGACTGTCCCCACACCTTTTGACCTTATTTACCTCTCTTCCCCTCACCTCACATTGCATTCTTGTAGCCAGGCAATCCCTTCTCAAACAACTTATGGGATTCCACCACTGACAGTAACACTTGTTTGACATTTTCAGCTTGGACTGTATGAGTGAAAACAGCATGTCCTGAATATAGCATCCAATTACAACACAAACGGTCAAACATACACACATACATGCTCAGTGGGCCTTAATACTAGGTTAAGGCCTTGGCTTATTTAGGACACAACAAGGTTTCCAAAGGCCTGGTGCAAGGGTAAAAAGAAATTACACCAGCTGGACCATCTACCAGAACTCCTGAAAATGCAGCTTCAATTTAATTTCCTTTAATTTCCATAAAGCCATTGCTACCCAATTCTTAAAATATGTAGTGGATATAAAACAATGAAAGTTATGAAACATTATGAAACAGAGCCAGCTCTGTCTAAGCCTGGCTGTGTAAAGAATGTTTCCTCTTATAGAGAAAATGCAATATTTCCCTTTTCTCTGGCTCCCATGTGATCATTTGGAAAACTGCCTCAACTGCCCAAAGTGTCTTGCTCATTGGACCCATTCTGGTGCCCCCACTCATGCTGCAAAAGGCTTGATTGTTCTGCTGCAGAGGTTTTTCCCACCTGTCCTGCATCTGTTCCATAAACCTGTACCAGTTCCTGGGAATGCATGTTTATAGGCTGGAGTCTTCTGGCCTGGGGGTTATTTTCCTGATGTAAGTTATTACTGCACCAAGTATCATAACTGCACATGTAAAGAGAGGGAGGCACTGCCTGAAGGGAAGTATGAGATTGAAATTCAGATGAATTAGCTGTGCAGATGGATGACCTGAACAAGGCAATTTATATATAATCTATGCATTTATTTCCTTAATACCTTGGCAAGGAGCTGTGTAAGAGATTTGTACAAATGTATGTTCTAGACCTAAAACCAGATGCTTAAGAAACAAATTGTTCTACGCTGTAAGGAGTAGGAAGGGGGCATTCAAAGCGTATTTTATGCCCTTTAACAAATTAGAAGAGAACAAAGACAAAAATAGTCTTCCACACCTGCTTGAAAATATAACATACCTGCATGACACAGTGGTGTATGGAGCAGAGATCAGACACAGCACCAAGGCAAGATGCCAGCCTTGTGCATCATAGTGCAAGGACTCTAGCTGGTGTCTCTTCAAGGTCATAGCCATGTGTATGGCACGTGCCCAGGGAAATAAGTTCTGTCTTTCAACAGGTATCACCTGGTTGGAGCCAGTACCATACTGACAGAGTCATATTGCTTCTGGCTCTGACGTCTCTGCCCTGTGCTTTGCTGTGTGATACAGACAGGGCCCTCCCATTCTTTGTGGCAGATCTTTTAAGGCATCAGCTGCAGAGGCAGTCTGAAACTATTACACAAAGAGCTATTGCAGGGAGAGCACTGAAGAAAGGATTAAAAAGAGCTTAGTTACTAGTACCTGGGAAAGCTTCTTGGTGTTGTAAAAGCTAGCTACAATATAAAAGTCTCTGAATGGATTTAGCCTGTATAGGATGAATATCCAGTGGGGTAGGGCTGCAACTGTAATCAAAATCCTTTCCAGCATGTTCTGATTTCCCATTTGCTCCCTTAGGGGCAGACTTTAATTAATTTAACCTGCATGGAAGATGATCCATGAATCAGAATTCACAGTGGATACCTGAAACTGAAAGGCATAAAAGGAAAGCTTAAAAATATCAAAGTTTCTCTTGATAATCTCTTCTAGGGCAATGACACTAAACCACATTGAGATCAGAGGGAGCACAGATTATACAATCTTTTACATTTTAGTTTAGATCACAGATGGATATTGTACTCTATGAAAGCAGTTCAGCTGTTAGTAAGGAAGAATCTAAGTGCTTCTGAGGCTCTTTTCTCCACAGGAAGCATCAAAAAATGGCTAAAGCTTACAGCTCATAGAGTCATAAAGTGGTTGACAGAATCAAAAGCTAAGAAGAGAAAGCAGCTAAACAATTTTGAGGAAATCTAGGTAAGCAGCAAGAGGAAGATACATGACATAAACCTGTTTTCCCTTTGATATGGGCTAGACTGAGTGAGAACAGTGAGCGGAAAGTGGCTCCAAGAGAATCTCCTCAACGATCCTAGTTCCACCCCAGTTCTGAGGACAGGCAAGTCAGTAAGACAATAGCTGCCACTTGGGTTGCTTTGGGTTTTTCAGGAATCCTGGATGCTGTGGTGTCTCATCTACTTGCTGCAGTCCCAGATTTTCTCAAAGGCCCTCATGTCCCAACCAATGTCCATCTCAGAAGCACCTCCTGCCATTCAAATCACGCCTTACCTTTTCATAGCTCCCTGTGTCTAGCCTTTAACAGCCACCTCACGGCTCCTAATGCATGCTGTTCAGCTACTGTTCTCTTCCATAGGCAAAGCAACTCTATTACCAGTGAAATAACTCACGTCCACGTGCAATGACTGTAGAGTACTCTATGAGTCCCCTCCTGAATACCTTATACTTGACTGCTGGGCCCAGAGACCCCACTGCTACCTCACATTATGCAAATAAACAGAGTAAAAAAAACAAAAACCCTTTCCTTCTCCAAAGAACTTTCAGTGTAATTAAAGAGAGGAAACATTAGCATTCCTTTTTGCTGTGGTGAGTGAAATAATTAAATCACTTCCCCAGATCTCATCAGGATGACTGTATGCAACCAGTCCTGCATGTTGTTAATAGTGGTGATATTTTATTTACTCTGTTTCTGAAGCATAAAGTGATTTTCTTGGGGTAGATCATGCCATATTCAGGAAGAACATAATGGCTTTTCAGGCAGAAAGAAATCCTGTCAGAAACACTGACTAGTACAATGTCATTGAAAGGAAAGTCAGCAGGTCTTAATGAACATCATCAGGCTGCAGAGGCTCTGATTATTCAAGCAGTGACAGGCAAAATGTAAATTACTCCACTGCATGGAGGAGCAATTAACTTTGCATGCAGTGCCTGTGCTTGAGTTCAAGGCAGGGCAGGACCCATAGGGCCAGCTTAGGCTGCTGGAGATGAGTATTGGTGCTTGTCTGTGTGCACAGCTTGCACCCACTTTGAAACAGGGCACTCTGTGCACCTCAATGGCTCTGCTGAAAGGAGCTGAATTCAACCAAGATCCCAATAAACTGGCTGGGTACACAGACACAGCTGCAGCAAGGAGCTGTGTTAGTATCTTGGTTTGAAGTGGGCAAACCTGTCTATTCCTTGCTTTAAATGTACTGAAATGTGCAAAACCACACCAACAAAGTCAACAACAGTTTTGTCACTCTCAGGAGTAAGGCCACAATCTCTGTCATGAGCTCAAATTTGGTTTCCTGTAGTAACCCTGACTGCTAAAATCTTGCCAGCCCAAATGTGTTATTTGTTCTTTAAAGTGCTTTTCAGCAAAATGGCACTGTCATGGGTGAAGCTCACGTAGGTCATGGATAGCTGATGGTGGGAAACAGTTAAGGAAATGTATCAAAGGTCATAGGGGGAAAAGAAAAAGGTAACCTAAGGATGAGCTGCAAATAACACCTTTGAGGAGACACACAGACAAAAATCCCTGAAGTGATCTATAGAGCCTTCTATAGAATTTTCTCTCCCACTGGAGGGAAAGAAAGCAGAGGAAGGGATCCCATGTGCCTCTCTCATTACCCTGAAGGCCTGTATATTTGGCTACTGCTATGGCAGCTTTCTGATTTGTCCACCATAACATGCTTGCTAATACAGAGACATTAAGCTACCTGATCGCGCCACAAAGCTCCCTTGCCCACTCAGAACTAACTCTCAGCCAATAACTCTTTCAATCCTCTCAGATTCTGCAAGCTGCAGCAGTCCTCTTGTCTTGCTGTCATAGTGCTTGCGGCAGGGCGAGCTCAGTGCTGGGCTTGAGACTAAGAAGAATGCAAGTAGGAGAGAAAAATGGAGTTGAACAGGATCCGCTATTCGCAGTTCCCACAAACATTCCTTTCCCCTGGTGAAAGCATATGTGGGGCCATTCCTGGCCCAGTTTTCTCATTAGGTTTGGCAGCTGCCTGGTTTCCCTAGGATCGGCAAGCATATCACTTGTCCTCTAGAAATTCCTCCCCAGCCACAGGGAAACAGGTCACCAGCCAGGAGCCAGGCTCCAAACTCATTGAGCGTCTCTCTACTCAGGAGAAGCCAAGTGAGTAGCTGAAAAAAGGTTGCTGAGAAAGGGAAAAATAAGAGACAAAACAGGGTAGTGAAAGGATGCTGCTGCACTGCAGTCTTGTTTTGAAGACCCAAAAGCACAAGGCTTTCTGTGATAAATGTATGGCCCTCCACCCTGTTGGATGGCACTTGGAAAGTAAAATACTTTGGTTAGGCTTTGGCACTAGACTAGATGTGGATATATGCTGTGAGCCAAAACATCAGGACTTCATCATCTCCATCTATTTGGCAGGTGGTAGCATACCTCTAACGGAACCAATGCGTCTAATTTATTCTCTGTCTTGGAAAGAGAACAGACTTTCCAGTCTGGAAGGGCTTATTTAAGTCACAGAGAGGGAAACATGAGATGCAAAAGCAAAAGGCAGAGATGCTAAGAAAGAACAGATAAAAAAATGGAGGTAAACGCCAAATGAAAGGAAGTAGTATGAATGAGAGGAAAAGATGAAGGAAAAGTGTGGAGAGAGAGAAAATGTGATGAATGTGGATGGGTAAGATTAGGATACCATTCACCCCTTTGCCAGCATGGCATGCATCCCCATGTGAACTCACCCTTCAGAGGATGTCCATCTGTCACAGCTGGTCTTCATCTTATCTGTCTGCTTCTCAGACTCATGGGACAGCTGCATAGCTTTGGAGCCTTTTTCTCACTTAAGCAGGACCCATGTTTGCTTCTGGTCCCCACCAGGGTCTCGACCCAGACAGATACTGAGACAGCCTGGACAATTCACCACTGATTACAGCACAAAACTCAGTTGCCCCTACTGAGTCAGCAATAGATTGAGGTCTCTACCCATTGGCTTGGGTAGTGTTGCCCCCCACCCCCGCCTCTGAGTTTTCTAAACTATGTGGGTATGAAAAAAAGACTCTTTCCACTGCCCAGCAAACAGCCCATTTTATTCCATGGAAGTTGCAAGAAACTTGCTCTTTTACAGGAAATGGTGTAATTCCCATAGCCCTATTAATACCAGTCACACTTTCCCATTAACACCAGTTACAGTAGCACTGCCACAGATGCACTAGTCCCTGTTTACTCCTGCCAGTCCCTGGAAGAATGGATCAAGTTCTGCAGCCTTCAGTTTCCTCCCTGGTTTTCATAATGTTCACAGCCATGATATTACATTGTTGTCTCACATAGAATCATAAAATGGTTTAGGTTGTGTAAAGGTCTCGATCCTGAGAGGGAAAGAGATTCAGGTTTTTAATGAATATTCCCGTGTTGTGAAATTAGAGGCACAAACGAGGCCAAAATATCAACAGCTAGACTATTTATTACATAAATACAGTGGATGGACATAAATAAAGTGGATGGATCAGGAGGGAAGAGAGAGAAAATAGAGAGAGAGAAGAGGAAAGGAATTATATTACCACACCCTCACCCCCCAAGACAGTTTGAGTCTGTGGAGGAAAGGTGCTGCAGGAGGTGTTGGGTCTGTAGAGAAACGGTGCTGAGGCTTTGGCTGTAGAAGGGATGTCGTCCTCTGGGCAGCTTCTTCAGCTCCATGAGTTGCAGCAGGCGGAACTTAGGGCACGGAGAGAGGGTTTTCAGAGTCCAGGATCCGTTGTGTTGGCCCGTGATCTTTCCAGCGTGTGGTGCTGCATTTTGCTTCTCCAGTTTTCTTCTTCAATTTTCTTCAACAAAGCCAGTAGTTGCTCCAGTCTTTTATACAGTTTTTTAGTCCTCAGGCAATTGTCCAGGTGTTGTTCCCCAGGATATCGCTCTGGGAATCATCCTTAGGTAAGTGTCCAGCTATCGTTCCCCAGGAAATCTTTTTGTGTACTCAAGTGAGTTTGGGCAGCCTCTGGATGGAGGGGGGAGGAGGCCTCCACCTCCTCCTGCTCCATCTACCTACCCACACACCCTTTACACATCAGGGAATCCATTGTCCTTTCCTGAGGTATCTGATGGCTGGAAGTGATCTTGTCCTGAAGGCGTGATGGCTGGGCCCTTGGACCATTGTTGTAGGCCAGCTGCAGTCCAGTGAGCAATGTTATCTTTGCACCTTCCAAGAGTCCTTCCAGTGGCTCTGCCCAAAGCACATCAGCTATTGTCTGGGCAAGCAGCAAGTGATTTTATCTTTGTTGAGTCACACCAGGAGAGACAAGCTTTAGTCTCTCACAGGTTGGAAAGAACCTTAAAGGTCATCTAGTTTCAATCCCTCCCTTCCAAGGGCAGGGGTCACCTCCCTCAACCTGCTGGCCATGCTTCTTTTAATGGAGTTGGCTCTCTGGGTTGTCAGTACACATTGCTGGCTCGTGCTGAGTTTCTCGTCAACCAGCACTCCCAAGTCATGCTGCTCAGGACTGCTCTCTATCCACTCTCCTCCCAACCTGTCATTGTGCTCGGAATTGCCCAGACACAGCTACAGGACAATGCACTTGGCTGTATTGAACCTCATGAGGTTGGCACTGACTCACCTCTCATGTCTATCAAGGTCCCTCTGGATGACATCTCTTCCCTCCTGCATGTTGACCTCATCACACAGCTATCAGCAAACCCACTGAGGGTGCACTTCATCCTACTGCCCATGCCTAGATCTAAAGAAACACAAAGTATCTGCTTATTGAATTTACATATTAAACACAGATTTCATGTCTGAGGGAACAGTTTGTGTCTTAAGCCCCCCTCCTAAAATAAAAGGCACTTCAGGCACGCCTTGGTTTTGTTTACTGCAATTATTCATGCATTCATTGACACTGAATGAACTCCATTTCCAGTTAAACACTACTTGTAGACATCCTAATATAGTACAGATTGTGTTAAGTGAAAACATCCATTTGTCATAGTTGCAGCCACTTCTGGTTTTCTGGATTGCTGGGCCTGTTTGGCAGAAGGTTTTGGATAGTAATAAGTCTAATGATGAAAACATATAGACTGCTGCTTTTGTTGCTTTCTACCACAAAGCCTTTTTAATAAGCAGAGCTTACCTTGATGTGTAGTTAGCAAATTTAAAGCTCAGCTGGGTCCTGACAACAATAGAAGGATAGAGAAGTACCCAAAGATTTTTCCACACTAGGGTGTCCCAGAACTGGAATCACATACAACCAACATAAATCAGATACAATAAGGCCCAGAGAGACTCAAGTGGCAAAGGACAGTGTGTGATGGCTATATTTGGCTCTTCAGCAAAAGGAGGATGATGACATGGCCCGGCCACACAAGATGTCTGGGAGAAGCCAGAGTGAAACCAATGGGCAGCACAGCATCTTAGCTCAGCTCAGAGGATTCCAGGTTTGATGAATGGACTACAGATGCCAGGTTCCACTATCAGCCATCAATAACAGCCAAAACCTGCATTCTGGCCCAGGTTTTTTAGCTGTGTTATCTAACCTTCCCTCTTTCCTATACCAGGTTGCTGTCTCTCACTGTGCCTCATCTCTCTAAAATTAGCCCTGCTGCACAGAGGAAACACAGCAGCCTTTTTGCTGAGATCCAGGAAATGTTGCATGCTGTGGATGGAGGGAATCCTCCAGGAATGCACAGATCTGGGAGGGAAATTGAGATGTTTAGGAGTGGGACTGCCAAAAATGGGACAGATACAAGCTGGAAATCACACAGCTAGGGGCTCGTCTTGCCATATTGCTGAATTTTTCCTGTGGGCTCCAGCTACTGGAGAAGTTTGTCTTTAGAGAATCTGCCTGACAAATAGCTAAGTGTTAGGGAGACCATAAGAAATTGTATTTCCCTGGAAAGGCACTCCTTTTGTAGCCAGAAATTTTATTTAGCAAGCAGGCTGTTGGACATTTGCAGGAAATCTCTGGATGGCCTTCAAACACCGACTGACTAACTGCATGTGCTACAGACCATCAATCCAGCATGCACTCAATTATGTCAGCCTTAACCTCCATGCATACTGTTAACATCCATTACGGTCCAGGGGTGTGAAGTCCAAAGCTGAACACATGCACATATATCCCCTACACAAACTTACAGGGACTCTTACACAAAATATCACCATCAAGGTAAATACCTCAGTTTTCACTTGCACAGATTTGTCAGTGAGGTAAATGTAACCAGTGCTTCATGTCTGAAATATTTTATACCCCTCTCTCCTTTCTGTTTACATTATCAAAGTGCATATCGTGTCCAGCTGACTTTTCAGGCCGGTCAGTGATGTCCCCCAGGAGCTTTTTGCTCCTGGCTGAATTCATGGTGCCAGACAAGACATAAACTGTTAAAAGAAGCAAACATATCTTCTCTGAGATCTCTGTATATGAACACTGCTGAGCCTGAAGTATAAATAGGGGGACAAGTAGTCCCTGTCTTATTTTGTGGCCATGCTGAAGATCAGTTTACCCCTACAAATAACTAGTTTATAGCATTAGTGGGCTTCAGTGTCTCAGACAAATAATGACCTCTCACTTACAGGCAACTTTGACAACACAGAGCTTTGTGACCTGGCTGCCCACAGAGCACTATCATGAGTCTGGTGATGCCAGCTCAGGTCACCTGAGGACCTCATTCACAGTGTTCAGCTGCCTTGCAACTTGCACTACTCAAGAACCTGCCAAGGCTTTCAGTATTTAACGATGAATCCAGTTGTACATCATTCTCTGCTTTACTTCAGAAATCTGACTGTTCCTAGATCATTCAGATCTGCTGAAGAGCATGAAATAACAAGGAACAGCTTGTAAAATGGAAATCCCATGTGTGGAGTGGGGAAGGCAGCTATAAAAATAATCCATTTTGAATTCATCCTTCAAATTTCTTTGCTATGTTTCCAGCAATATCACACAGATTGTCTGCCCAGGGAGGTGGTGGAGTCTCCATCACTGGAGGTCTTTAAGAAAAGATTAGATGTGACACTTGCTGACATGGTTTAGCTGACACATTGGTGTTGGGTCATAGGCTGGACTTCATCTCAGAGGTCTTTTCCAGCCTCAATAATTCTGTGATTGTCTTGCCCCTCCACTGCAAGCATTGAAATCCACCCATTCTATTTTGGATCATTTTATTTTTGTTTTATGGGGGTTTAATACTATTTTCATGCAAATGCAGAAATTAATATAATGGAGCCCAGACATTCATGCAGCTGTGAACAACAGAATAGATGCCTTCTCATGGTGACTCTCACTCACTGATCCAGAAGAGACATGTGGTTCCCCTGCCTCTTACCTGGGCAATATAGCACAACTTTTCACTCTTCATGTTCTGCTTAGATGGCAAAACAGCTGTGCTAGTCTAGTCAAGAAGTATAATGAATCCATCTTCAGCTCTGAGTTACTTTCTCAGGTTTCTTGTCTTAATCATCACTGCTAGAAATCATACAATGTTTTTGAAGGGCACTGATCCAAAAATAACTCATCTCACAAACAGCATCCAGTGTCTCCTTGCTTTTTGCATTAGACAAGGCTGATTTACACAGTTTCTCCATCCAGCACATATTCATGCAATTAAGAAAGCCAGCTGCAGGTGTATTGACATTTGGAGCTCAATGAGCAGCTGGAAAGGCAGCTGGAGTTTCTCAGTTTTTGAAAAACAAATGAAACTCCAGAACATAAGAAGCACTAGACTGGGATTTATGTATTCTCCTCCTAATAATTTATTTCAACTCAGATGGAGTGTTGAAGGAATGATGAAGACAATACTGGTTCTTCCTAATCTGAGGGACAATAATTGGTCTGTATAGCATTTAATCCTCCTCAGTTTGGAGGTGTGATATTAACACTCAGAGTCTGAAGAATGGCTTCGTGTTACACATGTAGGTGAGCAGTCAATAAAATAAAATGATGATTTGTTGTCAGTTCTATAATAGTTCCTAGATCCACCATCAAACACTTGAATTCACTTGCTAGTTGAAGCTATCCACAAGTGGCTTTAGTGAATAATTCCCATGTCTCCATCACTACTTCTGTTTTTCTTCACCTCAGCGAGCAGCTCCATGACCTCAGTGGTACAGTTCCCGTAAGGATAATTCATCACAGGACAACTCAGTTGGGAAATAACAAGAAACATTCATTATTTCTCTCAATCTGCAGATCACATGGTAATAGAGTTTGAAGTCAGAATGCCCTATGTAATTTTTTTGTATGTGACCACCTGCACAGAATTTCATGCAGTGTCCCTTTTAACCCATCCAATGCAATAGAACACACTTCATGAAAAAGGCAGACAGTGAAATGTGAATCTGCTGAGTCTTTTGTAATAGCACATTTCCATTCTCCCAGATAAGAATGTAAGGTAATTTCCAAGACAGCTCCTAATCTGTTTGCATAAAGCACATGATAGTGTTCTCACTCTCTGAACTGACATTTTATGGGACTACTCAAGGACAACAGTTCATATTTAGACTGAAGAATCTGAGTTGCCATTTGTGATAATGAAATAAAATTCATACTACACCCTGCTAGTCCTTTGATTCCTTTCTCATCATCAAATCCTGGAATAAATTTTAAGTAATCCTTGTGTCAGTTGACCTTACTCTCAAAAAAAAAAAAAAGTAGGGGAAGAAGTTTTTAGCAGCTGGTGGTCTGATTCTCACTTTGAGCAGGATCAATGACTACACTAATTGAGGCTAGCATCCACAGAAAGGACCTAATTAGCTTAGCAGTTAGATCAAATGCTTGTAGGCATAAGGAAGGACTTTTCTTCCTAACTAGGGCTGATGTCCATCCTTAAGTCATATGAGAACATATGAAAACAAATGGCATAAAAGCAGTTGGGCTACACTTGTACTGAGAGTTCCTCACACATAGGAGTGCTTCTGGTGTAGCAGCTGCAATGCAGAGTGAGACAGTTAAGATCTATTACTCTTTCTTTGGTTTGCTTTTTCCCTTCATTCGTGACCAGACAGATCCCTGACTCGGCTCACTGTGTGGCCACAAAAAGCACTGCTGGCACAAACGGAAGGAGGGAGAGCCTGATGTGGGGGCAGGCACACTGGACTGCCTCTTGCAGCTGCAGCTGTGATTAGGTCAGTCTCGGCATAACGCTAGCCACTCAATCACTTTTGCCTTGCAGGAGACCGAGGAAGCCTGACTGAAAAAGAAACTACTACAAAACGTAAAAAGAACATTTTCAGCTACTGGATGCCTTTCCTCTCTGTTCAGTGTTTCAGCTCTGTGCAAATAGATATTTGGGCTGCCTAGGGAGGTGATGAAATCACCATCCCTGGAGGTGTTCAAAGAAGGATTGGACATGGGGACTTGAAGCCATGGTTTAGTTAGTCATAAGGTGTTAGGTATTCAGTTGGACTTGATGATCTCTGAGGTCTTTCCCAGTCTGGTTGAGTCTATTATTATGTTTTGATTTCTATGTATAATGAAAAAAAAATAAAAATGCCCTTAAAGATGCTGACTTGGTCTAGTGGAAGGTGTCCCTGAACATAGCAAGGGGGTTGGAACTAGATCATATAGTCACAGAACCATAGAACCTCCAGAGTTGGAAATGGCCTCTAAAGGTCATCTCACTTAACACCCCTGCCTCACCCCACACCATCCTTCACCTTCCCAAGGCAGCTCCTAATCCCTCTAACACCACCTTCCACCCCGCCTAAACAGCTCCTGCTCCACCACCATCATCATTTTTGCACCCATCCCAGGGCCAGGGGCAAGACCCTCAACCAGCCAAGATACCACACAGAGGAGCTCAGTCCCAGTGAGGAGGCCCAGCCAGCACCCGTGGATGATATTGGAGTAGTCATCAATTGTTGCCCTACCTAACCGGGGGGCCACCAGGCCCCCCGGCCTTTGTTGTCACCACCACCATCACCCAGTGTGCACCATGGGCACTCACCAGAGATGAGAGGAGGATCCTCCAGCCCAGACAGGCTCAGCTTGGGGCTTCTGCCTTTCCTGGGGGGATTAAATAGGGGAGTGGGTGGGGAGGGCCAAGTGGCCACACCTGGGGTGGGAGGAGACTCCAACAGAGCCCAGGTGCTCTGGGATTTGAGAGGAAAATGAGGTAGAAAAGGATCAAACTGTGAAACCATTGTTGTTGAGAAAGGATTGATATTAAAATAATATTCAAATATGAATTATTGACTTTTAGTGACTGCTAGATGCTTAATATGGCTACTTTCAGAATGTTCCACTACTCTGGGGATATTAGATAATTTATTGACAAACCCAAACATGATTTTGATAGGCCAGTCTTAAGTTCAATAAACAAAAAAAACCCACACACTTTCTGATAAGATAAATGTATTGTATTACCATCTCAGCAAACTCTTTATCTCAGCCCAGAGAGCTTTTTTGGGGTTGATTTTCCCACCTATCTGTGTGGGGGGGAGGGGGCTTGCTTCTGAGTGCAGGCTGTGTGAAGCCAGGACACTGCTGGGCTGAGGAGGAGCCAATGGGTTTAGCTGGCAGAGTTGAACTCTCCTATAGCTAAACAGGAGCAGTCCATGCCACAATGAACCGTGTGGTCTCTCCTGTGTGAGTATGAAGGCAATATGAACATGAGATGGAAACCCCTTGCTCTACAGGTACAAGTGCATGAGCTACAAAGAACAGTAAAGAGAAGAGAGAGTTCTTCCAGAAGGAAAGCTGCACTGGTCTACCATGAGTGATTCTCTGGTCCTAGTACACGGGCAGTAGACCCAAATTTGAGTAGGGGAGATCTGGACAAGGCACTTAGTAATTGGCCATTGGATGGGCTGCCCATGGAGGTGGTGGAGCCACTGTCCCTGGAGGTGTTCAAAAAAAGATTGAATGTGTCACTTGAAGCCATGGTTTAGCTGTCATGAAGTGTTAGGTATTAGGTAATAGGTTGGACTTGATGATCTCTGAGGTCTTTTCCAATCTGGTGGATTCTATGACTCTATGGGAGGCAGTAGAGAGTTCAAGCCTACCCCTTTAGCCTCTGTGATGCTAATATAAAAAGAGCAGAGAACTGGAGAGAGTGGTTTGGTTGTAAAGGTCTTTCCTTTCAGAGCTTTCCTTTTCTTTGCTTTTCAGAGCAAAAAAAATTACATGATGCATAGAGCTCCTAGAGCTGCTGCACCTGTCTCTACCTGCAAAGCAAAGCTTTGATTTCCATTACTCTTGCTCCATGGTTCAACAGGGGAATTATCCACTTCAGAGTGCTCCTAGGATCCTTCATTACAGCTCAGCAGCAAAACATCAACACCTGGCTGGTATTTCTTCCTTCCTCCCTTCCTTCTCAGTACCTTCCTGGGAGAAATAGATTAGATCATTATTATATCCCATCATTTGTTCATTTTTAAGAAACATTTTCAGAAGTGTTCAATTAAGGTTGCTTATTGTCTTCCTCCCCATAAGGGTTGCTGTGAGCAGCAGAGATAGGGAACGAGAGGTGATCCTGCAATGAAGCCAGGGGTAAAAAGCACTGGTTCATTTCCCATCTCTGCTTGAAATTTTCTCTTACCAAAATTGCTTGCTGCCTCTGTGTTAGACCTATGGAAGAGGATTCATGCAGGGTCCTGCATCTGGGTTAAGGCAATCCCAGGCACAAATACAGGCTAGGTAGTGACTGGCTGGAGAGCAGCCCTGAGGAGAGAGACTTGGGGGTGCTGGTGGACGAGAAGCTCAACATGAGCTCTCAATGTGCACTTGCAGCCCGGAAAGCCAATCAGATCCTGGGCTGCATCAGGAGAAGTGTGGCCAGCAGGTCAAGGGAGGTGATTCTCCCCCTCTACTCAGCCCTGGTGAGACCCCACCTGGAGTACTGCATCCAGTTCTGGAGCCCCTATTACAAGAGGGATATGGACATGCTGGAACATGTCCAGAGAAGGGCCATGAGGATGATCTGAGGGCTGGAGCACCTCTCCTATGAAGACAGACTGAAAGAGTTGGGGCTGTTCAGGCTGGAGAAGAGAAGGCTCCGAGGTGACCTCATTGTGGCCTTCCAGTATCTGAAGGGGGCCTACAAGAAGGCTGGGGAGGGACTTCTCAGGCTATCAGGTAGTGATTGGACTAGGGGGAATGGAATGAATCTGGAGATGGGGAGATTCAGACTGGACATGAGGAGGAGGTTCTTCCCCATGAGAGTGGTGAAGCCCTGGAATGGGTTGTCCAGGGAGGTGGTCGAGGCCCCATCCCTGGAGGTGTTTAAGACCAGGCTGGATGAGGCTCTGACCAGCCTGATCTAGTGTAGAGTGTCCCTGCCCATGGCAGGGCGATTGGAACTAGATGATCCTTGTGGTCCCTTCCAACCCTGACTGATGCTATGATACCATTATTGCTGTCCTTCACTCATATAGTGTTCACCATAGCCTATCCCCAGTTCTTGGTAATATGGCAGGAAAGTGAAGGAGAGCAATATATTTCACCACTTCTCTCCTTCCATGCATTTTTTTCTCTCCATGCTTTCTGCAGCAACTTTACTCCAGCACATTAATGGACCCTTTTAGCTGACTGCATCTTTTTTTGTGAGCATAAACAATTTCAGAAGGGGGACCCCCCCCACTCCCTGCTTATAACCAAGGAAGAATAATAACAGCATACATTTCTCTGGATGGGAAAAGGTGAAAACACTGCACGATGGAAATTCCGTCTGAGGAAATAAATTCTCTGATCCTTTTAGTGGGCTGCTGTTACTCATATCTTCCACATCATTTTACTTCAATCATGAGAGAGAAAATATCCTCCACTTCTCACAAGTGCAGGCTCAGATGCATCATTTCCTTCCCTGGAAATATCTGTTTGTGTAAACATAAGGGGGTTTTGGTCTTTCTAATACACTTTTACATTCCATTACTCATGCCAAGTAGCTAGAAAGGCTATTACCACTGTAGGTTTTCTATATAAACTCTGTTGCATCCTAACCTTAATGCATCTCAAGACTTTGTGAAGCACAGAAGTGTAGGTTGGAGTGGGGTATGTTTCAAGACATGCTGTGAGAATATGTGTGTTTCTTTAAAGAGAAGATAAATAAGTAAAAGGTAACATTGAAAAGGCTAATCAGGTGACAACGCAAAGGACTCTATACATTTGTTATCTAAGTGGTTTTGAATGATTTTTTTCTCAGAATAGAATAGAATAGAATAGAATAGAATAGAATAGAATAGAATAAATACAATACAATACAATACAATACAATACAATACAATAAATCCAGGTTGGAAGAGACCTTCAAGATCATCGTGTCCAACCTATCAACCAATCCAACCCACCTAAACAACTAGATCATGGCACCCAGTACCACATCAAGTCTCCTCCTGAATACCTCCAATGATGGTGACTCCACCACCTCCCTGGGCAGCCCATTCCAATGGGCAATCACTCTCTCTGTATAGAACTTCCTCCTAACATCCAGTCTAAACCTCCCCTGGTGCAGCCTGAGACTGTGTCCTCTTGTTCTGGTGCTGCCTGCCTGGGAGAAGAGACCAACCTCTGCCTAGAATAGAATAGAATAGAATAGAATAGAATAGAATAGAATAGAATAGAATAGACCAGGTTGGAAGAGACCTTTGAGATCATCGAGTCCAAACTACCATTCAACACTATCTAATCAACTAAACCATGGCACCGAGCACCCTATCCATTCTCTTCCTAAACACCTCCAGTGATGGTGACTCCACCACCTCCCTGGGCAGCACATTCCAATGGCAAATCACTCTTTCTGTGAAGAATTTCTTCTTCTAACATCCAGCCTAAACCTCCCCTGGTGCAGCTTGAGACTGTGTCCTCTTGTTCTAGTGCTGGTTGCCTGGGTGAAGAGACCAGCCACAACCTGGCTATCGCCTCCCTTCAGGTAGTTGTAGACAGCAATAAGGTCTGCTTCCAGCTTTTGCAGGGATATTTACTGCCCACATCCTTATTGAAGAAAATTAGACTTTCAAGGTGGACTTCTTTTCTATTTATATCTAAAGAGAAGAAAAAATGTCTATTCTTACTTTTAGCCAGCAACAAGCAGGAACAAAGAGAGATTATTGTAACTATTAACTTTAGTCTCAGTATCTAAGTAAGCAAGGATGTAGAGCTGAAAATAAAATGAGGCAAACTGTCTTGCAGTTGCTTTCAAAGATCTGCTAGTTCATGTTGGTGTGTCATTAAAATGTCTTCTCCATCTCACTGCTATTTTGTTCTAAGGGGGTTTGGGATTTAATCTCCAATAATGGGAGATTTAAATGTATTAAATTGAGAATGCACTGCACTGTTGTCACGGGAGCTACTTCTGTGAGTAACTGCAGTTCCAGATACAAGTTTCAGAAGGTAGTCTATAACACTGCAGTGTATTTCCCTTGTCCTTCTGGGGTTTGTGTGTATTGCCCTTATTTTATTTCTCTTATTCTTCCTCTTGCTTCCCACTCTTTCCATTTCTCCTGTGCCAGGGCAAAGTGTTCAATCAGTTAGAATAGAATAATAGAATAGAATAAACCAGGTTGGAAGAGACCTTCAAGATCATCGTGTCCAACATATCATCCAACACCATCTAATCAATTAAACCACGCAACCAAGCACCCTATCAAGTCTCCTCCTGAACACCTCCAGTGATGGTGACTCCACCACCTCCCCAGGCAGCCCATTCCAATGGGCAATCACTCTCTCTGTGTAGAACTTCCTCCTAACATCCAGCCTAAACCTCCCCTGGCACAGCCTGAGACTGTGTCCTCTTGTTCTGGTGCTGGTTGCCTGGGAGAAGAGGCCAACCTCTGCCTGGCTACAACCTCCCTTCAGGTAGTTGTAGAGAGCAATAAGGTCACCCCTGAGTCTCCTCTTCTCCAGGCTAAGCAACCCCAGCTCCCTCAGCCTCTCCTCATAGGGCTTGTGTTCCAAGCCCCTCACCAACTTTGTTGCACTCAATAAGTTCTAAGTTCTAATATAGCAGTTTTGGTACAGTAAAGCAAAAAGTCAGAAAGCACAGAGGAGCTAATCCAGAACACATTCCATTCCAGGACGTGGTCAACCAGAACTCAGGTTCTGCCTTGCCAGTGATTGCAGGCCCAGGGCAGTATAAAACCTTGCAGATGGCAAACACACATTCCTCTGGAGATGAGACAAGTGCAGGAGAAGCAGCAAGAAAGATGGGATTTCTAAGCATAAAACCTGTTCATCACTTATTAGCACTGCACGTTTTGTGATTGATGATATGCTTTCACTGCCCACCATGCACCTCTTATAGATCAACACCTCTTCATTCTGGAGGCAGAAATGCTTCTGGCACCCAGGTCTGCTTCAGCACAAAACAGGTAGCAGCAAAATATTTAGTGACTTTGACGGCATCACGGTAAAGACAAGTATTTCACAGTTAGCCTGAAGCAGTAAATTTGGGATAGTTAATTGTTACTCTATCAGTGGAGAAACTCAACATAGGGACCCACAAAAAAGTCATCTGACAGAAATAAAAGTCTCACATGTGTTAAGTATATACTTTTAGACTGATTGTAAAACTTCATGAAGAGGGTGATCAAAGAGGAACATGAAACAAAAAGCCTTTTTCAAGGGCATGCAGACTTTGACACTCATGTCCTTTTCTCTTCAATGCATGGCCAATGAAAAATGTAGAAATGTGAACTGGAAAGCAAAACTTCTACATCCTCACCAGCGAATGTGTGGCTAATGAGGTCCAAAACATTATGACAAAGTTCTTAAGAAAGATGAAAGGATCTTTAAAATAATCAGGCAGCACTCTTAAGGCTCTCTGAAGAAGGAATTCTGAAGAAGCTGAGCCTGGTAGTACACAGATAAATAACAGATTTATTTTTTTTTCCTGTAAGGATAATCAAAACCTTATTTTTCCTACCTCATCTCTGTTGATCCTAACTTTTGTGTTATGTAACTGTTCAGCCCTTAGGACATACATTAGAGATGTCTTGATGCATTTGTGAGAGAAGTAAAACCAATAAATCAATAGGAGTTTCTTCACTGACTTCAGAATTCACTGGGTTGGGCTTTCTCTGTCCATATTGATTAGGGAACTCTGCTCCTCAGACATTCACAGCCACAGCCATTGAAATTAATCAGCTGCAACATCAACATAAAATGCCACACATTGCTTTGCATCTTCCTATGAAAAAATTGCTTGGGAGCTTAACAGGAAATTCCTTTAGGGCAGAAAATAGTAAAGAGATGGCAAGTTACAGTAGCACTCCTCTGCTGTTCGTTGATATTGCCCAGCTAAATCTTGTCAGGGAGAGAAGTAAATGCAGGAAGACACATCAATCGCGGAAAAGTTTCGAGTGGAATTTGCAGTCGCTAAATGCATAATCTTTCTGCACATCTTTCTGTGTCTCAGCTTTATGCTTAACTTCCATGCATGAGTCAGTTTATGAAAATCAGAGAGCATTTGCTCTGACTGCTTGCACATGTCAGAGGAACTCGAGTTCACTGAAAAGACTGTAGAGGGAGTGACGGTGTGCAGGAAGATAGAGAAAGAGAAGGACTGAAATAAATGTGAATCAGAAAATCCTCTCACCGTAACAAAATAAATGAACTCTGAAGAATTTCTGAGTAGAGTCTCTAAAAAGTGTAACAAATTGTGATACCTTTTGGGACCAGGATAATGAGATCAGAGAGTCAGTGCTAGCCTGGTCTCTACAGAGGACAGCATGCTTCTGCTGTGCGTGCAAAGGCTTTTTTTTCACAATATAGCAATTCAGGTCCTTGTCCTTTTGAATCTCCTAACCTCATCCATGTTATCCTGGAACAGCTGGGTAGGAAACTCAGCTTGTTTCTGAGGTGTTACCTGCGATTCAGCAAGAGGGTCAGTACTAATGGCATTCACTTTTCTTTGAGTCCTTCACTCGTGCTTTTCTTGGTGAGTGGTGATGGGCTGAATCTGATGACTTCTTGCTCAGCTCCATGGTGGGAATCTGCACTTGGCCCAAAAGTTACAAGTCATTAGTGTGATGACACTAAGCATGACAGCCCGAAGCAAAATGCCACCCACACCTTTTCCATGGATCAGGAAGTGTTTTGGAATGTAAACCATCTGCATATGTAGAGCTACTCTGTACTTTTGAGGCTGTTTCCACTGAAAGGGCATCTAAAGTGATAAAATGAATCATCATCATCATTATGGACTGGATTTTGCCAGTGCTTAGCAATTAGAGTTTTATTGCCCAGTAATAAAAGTTTTAATTACTCGCAATTAGTTCTTGAAGTTTCAAATACTTCACATGCACTCAATTGCATGCTCAATTGCTAAGAGCAAAGATGGGATAGCTACAATGCGTCTCAGCACAAGCTCTGAGCAAAATGGATGAATATCAGTGGTGGAGCCTCAGAAGAAAATGGTTATAAACCCAGCTGTCAGCAGTCAGCCAAACACTCTCACAGAGCAGAACCTTCAGGCAGCTTGTGACCTTTCCCAAATTCACTAACTCCATGGCTGGGCCAGACAAGATTTGGTATCATGCTGGGGAAAGGGTCCTGCAGAGACTGAGTTCTTTCAGCATCTTTAATCTTTCACTTTATCATTCCTACAGGCTTTTAGTATCATAAACCCTGCAAATACCATTCAGTTAGTGAACAAGTTTCAATCTAAATTCACATGGATCCAATAGAAGCACTTACTCTTCAGATGCTTATCAAATGCCTGAATAGATCATAGAATCAATAAGGTTGGAAAAAACCTAAAGATAGAAATAGAATAGAATAGATAGAATAGAATAGAATAGATAGAATAGAATAGAATAGAATATAGATAGATAATAGAATAGGAGTAAACCAGGTTGGAAGAGACCTTCAAGATCACCGCATCCACCTATCAACCAATCCAACCCCCCTAAACAACTAAACCATGGCACAAGCAGCACCCCATCAAGTCTCCTCCTGAACACCTCCAATGATGGTGCCTCCACCACCTCCCTGGGCAGCCCATTCCAATGGCAATCACTCTCTGGTGTAGAACTTCTTCCTAACATCCAGCCTAAGATCCTCAAGTCCAACCTGTCACCCAAGACCTCATGACTACTAACCATGGCACCAAGTGCCATGTCCAATCCCCTCTTGAACACCTCCAGGGACGGTGACGCCACCACCTCCCTGGGCAGCCCATTCCAATGGCTAACACTCTCTCTGGAAGACACTTTCTCCTCACCTCGATCCTAACCTCCCTGTGCGCAGCTTGAGACCCTGCAGGATGCATTTACAATTTGTAGTATCTAGGTGCAGTAAGTTTATTGCAATTCAGCAAAGTAGTTTACCTATACTGTGTTCCCTAGGAATTCAAGGCCAAAAAATTAAGTGCATGTGAAGTATCTGAAACTCAAGCACTAACTGCTGGGTCAAGTATGAATTGCTTCATAGCCAGCATTATCCCAATTAATTTTCCTATGATAGATAGTAAGGTCCTAATGAACACAATCTCTGAGGGTCTGGCTCTTTCTCCTTGCATTACTAGAACTTAAATATTATTAACAGGTCAAACTTTAATAAAGTCACAGTTGCAAGAGCCCGAGGAAATAGGAATGTATTTAGGCTACAGAGTCCAGAAGGAACTGCATATTTGTGATAGTTTCATAGTTTCAGTCAGGGTTGAAGGGACCACAAGGATCATCTAGTTCCAACCCCCCTGCCATGGCAGGGACACTCTACACTAGATCAGGCTGGCCAGAGCCTCATTCAGCCTGGTCTTAAACACTTCCAGGGACGGGGCCTCACCACCTCCCTGGACAACCATTCCAGGGCTTCACCCCTCTCACGGTGAAGAACTTCCTCCTCACATCTAGCCTGAATCTCCCCACCTCCAGCTTCATCCATTCCCCCTAGTCCTATCACTACCTGATAGCCTGAGAAGTCCCTCCCCCAGCCTTCTTGTAGGCCCCCTTCAGATACTGGAGGCCACATGAGGTCACCTCAGAGCCTTCTCTTCTCCAAACTGAACGGCCCCAACTCTTCAGTCTGTCCTCATAGGAGAGGTGCTCCAGCCCTCTGATCATCCTCGAGGCCCTTCTCTGGACACATTCGAGCATGTCCATATCCCTCTTGTAATAGGGACTCCAGAACTGGACGCAGTACTCTCCGGTTGGGTCTCACCAGAGCTGAGTAGAGGGGGAGAATCACCTCCCTTGACCAGCTGGCCACCCTTCTCCTGATGCAGCCCAGGATCTGATGGCTTTCCGGGCTGCAAGTGCACATTGAGAGCTCATGTTGAGCTTCTCGTCCACCAGCACCCCCAAGTCTCTCTCCTCAGGGCTGCTATCCAGCCAGTCACTGCCCAGCCTGTATTTGTGCCCTGGGATTGCCTTGACCCAGATGCAGGACCCTGCACTTGGTCTTGTTGAAGCTCATGAGGTTGGCTTGTGCCCACCTCTCCAGCCTGCCAAGGTCCCTCTGGATGGCATCCCTTCCCTCCGGCTGTCTGCTGCACCACACAGCTTGGTGTCATCAGCAAACTTGCTGAGGTGCACTCAATGCCACTGTCCATGTCACCCACAAAGATGTTTGAACAAGACTGGTCCCCAGGACTGATCCCTGAGGGACTCTGCTTGTCACTGGCCTCCACTGGGACCATGGACCCATTGACAGCCACTCTTTGGGTGCGGCCATCAAGCCCATTCTTTATCCATCTGGTGGTCCATCCATCAAACCCATGTGTCACCAGCTTGGAGACCAGGATGTGGTGTGGGACAGTGTCAAAGGCTTTGCTCGGTCCAGGTAACACACATCAGTTGCTCGCCCCTCTCATCATCAATGTTGTCACCTGTTCATAGAAGGCCACCAGGTTTGTCAGGCAGGATTTACCCTTGGCAAAGCCACGCTGACTGTTTCCAAATCACCTCTTCACTATTCTTCTGATCTGCTTGGGTAATCAAAGAAACAAACTGTCTGAGGAGCCATGTATTTGGAGATTAATAATTACAGTTGTTCCAGCTTGGTTTGCACGCTCAGCAGAGAGAGCTTTAAATGATGTTGAGGTTCTACAGGCAGCGGGCAAAATCCGAGAATTTTGTCAAACCAAGAAATAACTGATCTAGTAAAACTGTCTAATGGGAAAAAAAATCTGCTAGAGAGGTGTGGGATTAAACTTTTTGGAAATTCAAAGTAAACTGCATGTTCTAGTAAATGTAACTCATAACTGTAGGACTCTAAATTTTGGAGGGAATCATAAAGGTTTCAAAAGGTTCTGGTTTTGGTTTGTTTTCCCTTTTTAAGCTTGTGCTTACATTTATCTATTGTAAATGACAATTAAAGTTGAGAAGCAAAGTTTATGAGGAATGCATCAATACTCACACCAGCCCACCAAATCTAAGCTATGGTTACCTAAACACCAACATCTACATAATATACCCATAATATTAGACAAAACAGAGTTTTGCCCTTCTGTTCTGAAGGAAGCTGCACCTTTTAATAGTACCTAGCTACCTAGTTAGTAAGTTAGCTGCAACTCAAGGCATTTGGTGGTCTGCAAAGTAGCAGCAGATGTTTTCTATACTCTGAACAGTATGTCATTGATTCCACAAATTATCTACTCACATGCAATGCTGAGTTCAAGGATTATACATTTGCTTTCTGTCTCATTTCCCTGAGATAATATCTGTGTTACACTTCCCAGTGGTGAATAAATTCATGATCACAGCAGGCTGGTGTTTTTTTTCCTAGCTCTAACACTGTAAAGTATCAAAGTCATAATACATCATCATTGAATGGAGGTGTCTTGTCTAATCTTGTAGCAAGTTTGATGAATACTAGAGGTTATCTCCAAAGGGAAGTCCACTCCTTCCAGACTTACATGCTAGGGACAGATGAGGTGATCTGCTTTCTGGAGGAGATGTCTTCATCAGGTGAGGAGAGATCAACTTTAGGACAGCTGAAGGCAGTACAAATGTAGGTTCTTGGAAGTATGACTGTAGAATAATGACCTGAAGAAAGCAGGCTTTATTGAGGGGGTCAGTGTTGATTTTTGTTTGCAGAGCCAGGAGTAGAACATGTATTTCAGGAAATGTTGATCTTGCAGTTATTGTTGTCCTTATAGCATAGCTACAACTCAAGTCCCAGGCTTGGAAAATAAACTGCACTGTGTTAGCCATCTGCAGATACAGGACAAACAGCTAACTTAGATCCCTAGTATAATACAGTCAAAACAGTTTCATGTTTTATTTACACTGAGAAGCTATACTTTACAGTTAAGTCTTTGCCACAGACAGTTCTTTAGTTGAATTTACTGTTAAAAGCTGCTTCCTCTTTTCAGTCTTTGCTACCATGGAACTTCTCTTTTCTCATTTTTTTTCCCAGCTATGCTTTTCCCAGCTGCTCAGCGATTGAAGAGGTCCTCACTGCCTTCCTTAACCCAGTGCTACAAAACTCGCTGGAAGATGTGATCCTGCTTTACGAGGTTCTGTATATGGGAGAAGATGATACCTTAATGGCTAACCAAGATTGGGGTTAATATCCATATTGGGTTATCCATTATCTGTCTTCATGACACTTGTGCCAGCAGCAAACTCACTGCTGGCTGTGTAATAGCTCTCCAGAAGGTGGGGGGGAACAGACATATGCATGACAATCTTGACCCTCTCAGCACTTCAGCAGGCAGCAGTTGTCTGCAGTACCTCACCTGTGGGTTCTAGCTCACTGACAACCAAAGTGAAAACCAGAGCAAGGGCTTTTTACTGAAAGCAACTTTCTTCCAGAATAGTTACACATTAAAATACAATGCATTTAAATTCTTCAGTCTGAGTTTCAGCCTCAAATTATTTGTTCAAATCATTAAGCCATGATATCAGTCATTGCAAAGTAACCCCGAGGGCGTGACTGATTCACTTCAAAATGATTCAGGTCCCCTCTTTCACAGCAGCAGAGACTACAACTGCCTGCAACTCAGAACAGCGTCACACAGTTATCAAAGGGAAAGTGCCCACCTGAAGTAGGCACATGAGTTAAATCTAGCTATACCACATCTTGAGAAACTGGGGCTGGATGTCCAAACAGGAGAAATGGGGCTGGAAGCCGTTGCTGAGCTAGGCTACCACTGCTATCCATGGGAGTGTAAACGGCCTTTCCCCAGCTGTGCTGCTGGTCCTCCACCTCTCTAATCCCCATGCCTATTTTGCAAACAGATTACCTACTTTTTCCCTTTTCCTCTCTCCTTGCCCTATAGCCTGTCTCTAATGTTCTCAGATAGGTAAC
>CM037634.1:9724691-9766771 GCA_015227895.2 Colaptes auratus
AGGAAAGCAATTAACATAGCATGAGATTTAGCTGAAATCTAATTTTCACCAGGTAAATCATTCTTCTGTTGAGAAAAGAATCAGCTCTGGTGCTAAGACATACCAGACATTTACGCAAACTATCAAAGAGAATGAAGACAGAGAATGCTATAAATCAACTATAAAGTGCCAGGATCTTACCATCATTTTAGAAACAATTCTTACTCACACTTGGGGTTAGCATATCCCAGCTGTATTTACCACTGAAATGATACACAGGTGTCCACTCATTTTAAGATTAAGCAGGTAGAGTCCCTGAAGAGACAAGAGGGAATATACCATTGATTATGGCATTTCATAACCAAAGGTAGAAAGGTTTAAAAATTTTGATATACATATGTATACACACACACACACACACCTGGCAGTTATAGCTTCTTTAAATTAGGAATATTGCCTGTGGTTGGATTGCCCCCAGGAAACTCTGTAATTGTTCTCCTTATATATCTATTATCATCTTCTCCCTGATAGGAAAGGATTGGGCCACTTATTCAACAAATCACAAAAACAATCAAGAAAACTACCAGATGTGGTGATAAATTTGGCATGCAGCTCTTTTCCAATCTCATGAAGACCCCCTGTTGGTCAAGGCCCCACTGCTGGTCAACAAAATAAGACATATTTGATAATACGGTTTCTTTAATAAGAAAGCATAGTCATGGTGACATTCTCCCAGCGAGCGCACACGAAAGTGAATCGAGGATAGGGAAGGATGACAAATGAAACATGGATGAGTTTGTTTTCTAAATCTCAAAATCACGAATCATAGAATCAAAAGGTTGGAAGAGACCTCAAAGATCATCAAGTCCAACCTGTCACCCAGACCTCATGACTAAACACCATGGCACCAAGTGCCACATCCAGTCCCCTCTTGAACACCTCCAGGGATGGCGACTCCACCACATCCCTGGGCGGCACATTCCAATGGCTAACAACTCTCTCTGTGAGGAACTTTCTCCTCACCTCCAGCCTAAACTTCCCCTGGTGCAGCTTGAGACTGTGTCCTCTTGTTGGTGCTGGTTGCCTGGGGAGAGACCAACCCTGCCTGTCTGCAACCTCCCTTCAGGTAGCTATAGAGAGCAATAAGGTCTCCCCTGAGCTCCTCTTCTCCAGGCTAAACAACCCCAGCTCCCTCAGCCTCTCCTCATAGGGCTTGTGCTCGAGGTCTCTTCCCCAGCCTCGTTGCCCTTCTCTGGACACATTCAAGTATCATAAGTCCTTCTTAAATGAGGGGCCAGAACTGGACACAGGACTCAAGGTGTGGCCTAACCAGTGCTGAGTACAGGGGCAGAATGACTTCCCTGCTCCTGCTGCCCACACTATACTTGATGCAAGCCAGGATGCCATTGGCCTTCTGGCCACCTGGGCACACCACTGTCTTGTGTTCAGCTGGCTGTCAATCAGTACCCCCAGGTCCCTCTCTGTTTGGCAGCTCTCCAGCCACTCCGACCCCAGCCTGTAGCTCTGCATGGAGTTGTTGTGGCCAAAGTGCTGCACCCAGCACTTGAATTTGTTAAACGTCATCTTGTTGGACTCTGCCCATCTGTCCAGCCTGTCAAGGTCCCTCTGCTCAGCCTTCAAGCCTCTAACTGATCAATATCTTATCCCCAACTGGTGTCATCTGCAAATTTGCTGATGACCGACTCAATCCCCTCATCCAGATCATCAATAAAGAATGAAGAGCATGGGGCCCAGCACTGATCCCTGGGGGACAACACTCGTGACTGGCCGGCAGCTGGATGTGACACCATTCACCACCACTCTCTGGGCTCAGCCCTCCAGCCAGTTCCTAACCCAGCTCAGAGTGCTGCTGTCCAAGCCACGAGCTGACAGCTTGGCCAGCTCTTTGCTGTGGGGGATGGTGTCAAAGGCCACCTTATTCAACAAAATCACAAAAACAATCAAGAACAGTTACCAGATGTGGCGATGAATCTCCATGGAGTGAACAATAATAACTATATAGGACATTTTGTAGGATAAGGAAAAATACATAAGTAACATGTCCAGTCTTGATTAGGAAATGAACTGGAATACCAAAACTCTTTCAGGAGTTTGGTCCAATCACTAGTATGATAGATAAGCTAGGAAGTGACAGCAGAAGGCACAAACATGATTATGCTATTAGACACCTTTCAGCAAAAATACCAGGGCACAGAAAAAGCCAGTAGGCTTCTTGCTTTAGTGTAGTCAAAGAACTAGGGTCAAATCTTCATATATATATATTTGTGTGTGTGTGTGTATACCTCCTGTAAGGTATACTATAGTATACTGAAGGTGAATTATATCACATAAAGGTGAATGAAAGAAAAACCAGGGAGTATCATGAGTTTTGTTTTCACAGACTTTTGTTCTATGATTTGATTTTCTTTCTGGCTGAGAAGTCACTAGCTTGGCTTCTCTTTAAAATAATTTTACTTTCTACAGCTATGTATTCCTTTACCTTTCATCTACCTATAAAATACTTATTTGAATAGGGGAGACACATTCCAGCTCACAGGTGTCCTGGACACCTGACACAGTGCTGGGTGTGAAGGCTGTAATTATGCAAGAGTCACACATGAGCTTCCAAAGCAGGATCAAAGGTCAGAAGTAGTTACCAGAGTAGCTGGAGGCAAAACATGTGTGAAAAGTTACTTTAAATATCTCTATCAGAAGATATTTCACTCACTAGCAGTGCAGGCTAGATACATCACTTCTACATGATGAATATCCTTTTTTTAAACACAATTTGATGGAGCCATCAGCGATGCAAGGAGAAGGTTGTAGAGCAAAACAGGTGAACATCTCTCCTTCTGAAAGGAAACAGTGCTGAAAGCATGGGAGCAGGAGGCAGAGTGGGTGGGAGAAGCATGGCACAGGGAGGACAGAAGAGGCAGAAGAAGAGCAGCAGGAAAGCAGTAGCCTCTAGGGGGGATTAGATCACATGAAAGTTGACACCCACTGCCAGAAAATTCCCCTGTGAACTTATCCTTAAAGTGCTTGTCACTGGGAGATGTATATTTCTCTTCTAATTGCTCCCATTTTCAAAAAGGGGTAAGAAGGAGGAGGAACCAGGGAACTACAGGCCAGTCAGTCTCACCTCTGGCCCGGAAAGATCATGGAGCAGATCCTCCTGGAGGCACTACTGACTCAGAAGAGTAGTGAAGAGGTGATTGGAGCAGTCAGCATGGCTTTGTCAAGGGCAAATCCTGCCTGACAAAGCTGGTGGCCTTCTATGAACAGGTCACAACATTAATAGATGAGGAGCAAGCAACTGATGTCGTTTACCTGGACCTGAGCAAAGCCTTTGACACTGTCCACACCACATCCTGGTCTCCAAATTGGTGACACATGGGTTTGATGGGTGGACCACCAGATGGATAAAGAACTGGCTTGATGGCCACACCCAAAGAGTGGCTGTCAATGGGTCCATGTCCCAGTGGAGGCCAGTGACAAGCGGAGTCCCTCAGGGATCAGTCCTGGGACCAGTCTTGTTCAACATCTTTGTGGGTGCCATGGACAGTGGCATTGAGTGCACCCTCAGCAAGTTGCTGATGACACACCAAGCTGTGTGGTGCAGCAGACACCCTGGAGGGAAGGGATGCCATCCAGAGGGACCTTGACAGGCTGGAGAGGTGGGCACAAGCCAACCTCAGGAGCTTCAACAAGACCAAGTGCAGGGTTCTGCATCTGGGTCGAGGCAATCCAGGCACAAATCCAGGCTGGGCAGGGAGGGGCTGGGGAGCAGCCAGAGGAGAGAGACTTGGGGTGCTGGTGGACGAGAAGCTCACATGAGCTCTCAATGTGCACTTGCAGCTGGAAAGCCAATCAGATCCTGGGCTGCATCAGGAGAAGTGTGGCCAGCAGGTCAAGGGAGGTGATTCTCCCCCTCTACTCAGCTCTGGTGAGACCCCACCTGGAGTACTGCTCCAGTTCTGGAGCCCCTATTACAAGAGGGATCTGGAGTGCTGGAACGTGTCCAGAGAAGGGCCACGAGATGATCAGAGGGCTGGAGCACCTCTCCTGAGGACAGACTGAAGGAGTTGGGGGGTTGAGTCTGGAGAAGAGAAGGCTCCGAGGTGACCTCATTGTGGCCTTCCAGTATCTGAAGGGGGCCTACAAGAAGGCTGGGGAGGGACTTCTCAGGATCTCAGGTAGTGATAGGACTAGGGGGAATGGAATGAAGCTGGAGGTGGGGAGATTCAGGCTAGATGTGAGGAGGAAGTTCTTCCCCATGAGAGTGGTGAGCCCTGGAATGGGTTATCCAGGGAGGTGGTTGAGGCCCCATCCCTGGAAGTGTTTAAGCCCAGGCTGGATGAAGCTCTGGCCAGCCTGATCTAGTGTAGAGTGTCCCTGCCCATGGCAGGGGGGTTGGAACTAGATGCTCCTTGTGGTCCCTTCCAACCCTGACTGAAACTATGAAACTATGAAACTAATTTGCTTCTTGAATCAGCAAATCTAAATCCACAAGTCCAGATAAGTGTTTTGGGTTTTTTTTTTCCCTTGGAGTTTTGTCCAGACACATGTATTATTTTGGGCATTTGGATCAGAGCATCCCACATATACACAATTTCAACACAAAGTTTTATGTCAAGCATAACTTCAACACATTTGAAATTTGGTTTAACCAGTTGGAATTGAAACTCCCACAAGCTGTATTTTTCATAGCAACCTTTGTTACTTGGGTTCTAAGAGGAGCAGTTAAAAGAATGATTTCTTTAGGGCAAAGTACCATATATGCTGTCAGTTGCCAAACAGATGCCACCTGTCTCAAATGCCCACCAAGTTTTGGCCATCATCAAAGTAAACAGGCAATGGATCTATTTGATAGAGCATTTCCCATGCCTGTAAAGTCTCACCAGATTTCAGTTCACCTCAGCAACCCTCCCACTCTCCAACCCTGCCAGCCTCTACCGCAGCAATCAAGTTCCCATGTTTAGATTGCTGCAGTGAATTCAGTGCAAATACTCACAACAGGTAATTATTGGAATCACATAGCTCAGATGCCTATTGCAATTCACTGCTGTCATTACTCACCAGGAAAATTCGTGCTGCTTTGTTGTTGGTAACAATTACTCAGTCCTGCAGAAAGGCAGCTGCGTACTCGCACTCAGACCCTGCATCAGTCCAGCTCCTTGCTGGTGTTAGCACACAATGTGTCAGGGGCATGCTACAAAGTGAAGTTGCCTCATTAGCATCTCTTGACTGAAAAGGGATAAAACTTAAAATGAATCCATCTGTTTTCAGTACTGCTTTGTTTATACTTTCTAATGCTGGGTTTTGGCAGGCCCAGGCACTATTTATTCATCACTGGTGTCACTTATCCATTCATCTAGCCACGGGGTTTTGAATAGGAGTGTTCACTTACTCAGGCACAATTTTCCCTGCATGTTTGTTTGCCTTTTTGGATGCAAGTGCCAAAATTTGTCTGAAGTGAAATCCTGAACAGCAGTCATGTGAAAGAGAAGAGATGGGGAGGGAAAGGGAGTAAGGTGTATCTGATGGTATTCAAACTGTACTTTTGTCAGCAGATACTTCTTTTTTTTCTTACATAATGATTTTTTTGTCACTGTACTGGGAACCTCTCCCTTGTGCTGGGTTTGCAGATGACATCAAGCTGGGGGCAGGAGTTGATCTGCTGGAGGGTAGAGAGGCTTTGCAGAGGGACCTTGACAGGCTGGACAAAAGGGCAGAGTCCAACGGCATGAAATGAACACATCCAAGAGCCGGTTCTGCACATTGGCCACAGCAACCCCATGCAGTGCTACAGGCTGGGGTCAGAATGGCTGGAGAGCAGCCAGGCAGAGAGGGACCTGGGAGTACTGGTCGATGGTAGGCTGAACATGAGCCTGCAGTGTGCCCAGGCAGCCAAGAGGGCCAATGGCATCCTGGCCTGTATCAGGACCAGTGTGGCCAGCAGGAGCAGGGAGGTCATTCTGCCCCTGTTCGCTGCACTGGTTAGGCCACACCTTGAGTCCTGTGTCCAGTTCTGGGCCCCTCAGTTTAGGAAGGATTTTGACTTGCTGGAATGTGTCCAGAGGAGGGCAACAAAGTTTGTGAGGGGTTTGGAACACAAGCCCTATGAGGAGAGACTGAGGGAGCTGGGGTTGCTTAGCCTGGAGAAGAGGAGACTGAGGGGTGACCTTATTGCTCTCTACAACTACCTGAAGGGAGGTTGTAGACAGGCAGAGCTTAGTCTCTTCTCCCAGGCAACCAGCACCAGAACAAGAGGACACAGTCTCAGGCTGTGCCAGGGGAGGTTTAGGCTAGATGCTACGAAGAAGTTCTACACACAGAGAGTGATTGCCCATTGGAATGGGCTGCCCGAGGAGGTGGTGAAGTCACTGTCATTGGAGGTGTTCAGGAGGAGACTTGATGGGGTGCTTGGTGCCATGGTTTAGTTGATTAGGTGGGTTGGATTAGTTGATAGGTTGGATGCGATGATCTTGAAGGTCTCTTCCAACCTAGTCTAGTCTAGTCTAGTCTACTCTACATCTTGGCACCTGTTTGCAGCTTGCATTTTTGGCAGTGGTTTTTTATTCTTTGACATATGCAAACTTCTCCTATGATCTGCAAAAAGGGGATTGGATGTGGCACTTGGTGCCATGGCTTAGTAGTCATGAGGTCTGTGGGACAGGTTGGACTTGATGATCTTTGAGGTCTTTTCCAACCTTTTTGTTGCTATGATTCTATGAGTCATTTTATCAAGTCTTTCAAATTTAAATTGAGGAAAAACATGGTCTCTGTACCTTGGATTCTGAATTCTCTCTATCCCCCCCACCCCTGCACAGGTGGAGGGCAATTTCTCCTTTAAAATTAACTCCATAGACAATCTAGCTGTTTCTTCCTGCCAACGGAGGCATCATTTTGACTGTACACAAGCAAAACTGGAAGATCACTTGTTCAGACAGACCAAGTAGGATCCACTTGCAGGTGTCTTCCCATATTGAAGGAGGGCGTGGGCACTTACGTACACTAGGTTTCTGATGCATTATAATACACCCTCACCTTCATCCCCCCATCCTTTTTGCAGTCAGTTTGTATTTCAGCATACCTCCTAAAAAGAAAAATAAGAAGACAAGACAGATATGCATGTGTGAGCTAACTTTAAAATGGAAAGGGGTAAAAGGGTGAGAAAAGCATCCTTGATCTGCTCTGTTTTTCCCATCTGATTTGACCTCTAGGATAAGTGCCAGTAACATTTTGGTTTTTACATGATCTCAACAAGTTATAGCTACTTTCCAGACTCTTTTTTGTGTGTATTCTGTTTATATCTGTCCAATATAGTAGTAGAGCTTTATCATGCAGTATAGATCTTCCTTAGCCGATGTCAAAAGGCCCGCTTTGAAGTCACTGCAAATATTCTGTGTGTAAAGTAAGCACGATACAATACACCATAATCCAAGGAACTTAATATACAGCAGCTGTCCCACTTTTGGTAGAATTCTCCTGCTTTCCAGTAAGGCATATGCTTTCTTCCCCTATCTTGCTTTTTGACATCACAACTTACTTTTCTTTCCTTGGGGGAAAATAAGGAAGGCAAAGCATACATGGAACATGTAGAACAAAAGTTCCAGGCTACTGTGTAGTGTTCCTTCTGTATTTCTTTCTCTTTTACCTTTATGTTCTATCAACATTCATCTCAGCACCAAAAAATACAGCATTAATAGCAGACTTCAGTCATACCTTCCTTTAAAATAAACTCATCAAAGCAGAGAGGCTGAGGGAGCTGGGGTTGCTTAGCCTGGACGAAACTCAGGGGTGACCTTATTGCTCCCTACAACTACCTGAAGGGAGGTTGTAGACAGGCAGAGGTTGGTCTCTTCTCCCAGGCAGGCAGCACCATAACAAGAGGACACAGTCTCAGGCTGCACCACGGGAGGTTTAGACTGGATGTTAGGAGGAAGTTGTATACAGAGAGAGTGATTGCCCATTGGAATGGGCTGCCCGGGGAGGTGGTGGAGTCACCATCATTGGAGGTATCCGGGAGGAGACTTGATGGGGTGCTTGGTGCCATGATCTAGTTGTTTAGGTGGGTTGGACTGGTTGATAGGTTGGATGCGATGATCTTGAAGGTCTCTTCCAACCTGGGTTTATTGTATTGTATTGTATTGTAAGCTGAGGACAGGTACAGATATATATGAGCTTGACTTGTTATTGCAGGAAGACAGGTTAAAGGACTTCCTCATGGTCATATTCATCAGTCATCAAAAAAAAAGCACAGATCAAAATTGCTATGCTGTTCCTTTTAGTGCCTCTACTTCATTATATGCTTTTGTCTGTCTTAAAAGTTACAATGGCAGGGCAAAATGTTCACTATGATGTCAGCTGGGGTTGTGTACATATATTTTAAGAGGGATTTTGTAACTAATACATTAAAATGAAATTAATCAAGCCATAAATAGGGGAAAAAAATTAACTAGTCACAGTTAACCACAAAGATGGTTAAACCATCGGGAATGTTCCCCTATCCCAAAGTATGCACATATCACAGATCAGTTACAAAAAGGACTCAAATTACTAGGAGCTAGGAAGAAGTTCTATTACTGAGAGAGTGATTGCCCACTGGAATCGGCTGCCCGTGGAGGTGGTGGAGTCACTTCATGGAGGTGTGCAAGAAAGGCTTGATGTGCTGGTGCCACGGTTTAGTTGTTTAGGTGGGTGTATTGTAGTATTGTATTGTATTGTATTTAGGTGGTGGATGGTTGACTGACCGGACTTGAAGGTCTCTTCCACCTGGTGTATGTATTGTATGTATGATGAAACAAGGTGTTGCAAGTTCTGGTCCTATGATGAGACTGAACATGTCTGCAGCTTCTCCTGGTACTCCATTTCTATTCCTTTATTCTGGATTCCTAAGTTTAGCTGCTGGTTTTTAAAAAATCTTTGTCTCATTTTTCATCTGATCATGAATTTTTGTCATTTCTCTCTCACCCTGAATTATGAGAGAGCTCTCTTAGCTGACTTTTATGGAGAAAATGAGAACATATATGTGAGGACACCCACACTAATGCCGGAAACTCAAATATCTGTCAAGCGTAGAATTGCGGTTGCTGAAGCTGAGGGCTTATTCATTGCTGACTGGAGCAAAGACCTGTCCTCCCAGAATTTAAGCTAGCTTCTCACAGTATCACAGTATCACCAAAGTTGGAAGAGACCTCAAAGATCATTGAGTTCCAAACTGTCACCACAGACCTCATGACTAGACCATGGCACCAAGTGCCATGTCAAGTCCCCTCTTGAACACTTCCAGGGACAGGGACTCCACCACCTCCCTGGCAGCCATTCCAGTGACGAATGACTCTCTCAGACAAAAAGTTGCTACAAACAGAGGAAGAAAGGAGTCCATGATATTATGGGGGGAGAAGCAAAATGAATGTTTATCCAATTTTGACACAAGCCCACACTGCTGTGACTATGGTTGTCTGTAATGTATATAATAGATACGTGAAGACAAATTAAATGTTCACTAAATAAAGAAAAGAAAAAAAAAAAAAGCACCAAACCCACAAACAATGAGAGCTATGAAAAATCCAGCTGGGAAGATGTCCCCTCCCTCATTTTTTTGCCTATAAATTTGCCAAGTGCTAACCTTAATTCCCCCCCCCCCCAGTTTTACTACGTTACTTCTAATGCCTGAGAAAGATCCAGCTAGAATAGAATAGAATAGAATAGAATAGAATAGAATAGAATAGAATAGAATAGAATAGAATAGAATAGAATAGAATAGAATCAACTACACCAATCAACCATCTGCACCAAGGGAGGTTCAGACTGGATGTTAGGAAGATATTCTACACAGAGAGAGTGATTGGTCACTGGTATGGGCTGCCTGGGGAGGTGGTAGAGTCACCATCATTGGAGGTGTTTAGGAGGAGACTTGATAGGGTGCTTGGTTTAGTTGATTAGGTGGTGTTGGATGATGGGTTGGACACAATGATCTTGAAGGTCTCTTCCAACCTGGTCTGGTCTATTCTATTCTATTCTATTCTATTCTATTCTATTCTATTCTATAGAATGGTTTGTGTTGGAAGGGGCCTGCAAAGGTCATCCAGTCCCTACTCCTGCAGTAAGCAAGGACATCTACTTAGATTTCTCAGAGCCTGGTCAAGCATGACCTTGAATATCTCCAGGAATGGGGTCTCCACTGCTTCCCTGGGCAACCTGTTCCAGTGTCCCATTTCTGTCATGGTAAAGAATCTGTTCCTAACATCCAATCTAAACCTCCTCTGATTTAAAATCATTGTCCCTTGTCCTATCACTTCAGGCTTTACAAACAGGTCCTCTCCAGCTATCTTGTAGGCCTCTTTCTGGTACTGGAAGGCTGCTATTAGGTCCCTGGAGCCTTCTCTTCTCCAGTCTGAATAACCCCAGCTCCCTCAGCCTGTCTGTAGGAGGGATGTTCCACCCCCTTAACTGTCTTCATTGCCCTCCTCTAGACCCTCTCCATCAGGTCCATGTCCTTCCTATGTTGAAGGCTGCAGAGCTGGATGCAGTACTCCAAGTGAGGTTACATGCGGGAACATACTTCCTGACAGAATCTTTCCCTCAGCTGCTGAGAGCTCACAACTATTTCAGTGTGGCAGCTAGATGAAGTGTTCATACCACTTATTGATGCAGAATTTCTCAGCAGGCCTTTATGCAGAAATTCATCCCAAAGGTCAGGAGAAGGTTGCACACACCAATGAAGATGTGTGCATCTTCTACTACTTATGAGTAATCAACCTAACAAAGACTAATACATTATCTAAGAACACATGATTACTATTAATTAGCCTGTAGCCCTCAAAATATTATTGGTGAATACCATTAAAGACAGTGTGTGACCAGAGAGGAATTATCATAGTAGTGCCCTCTACTGCACATGCTCACAGAAAAGGGCTACTGTAGTCAGCAATGGGGGAGCACCAGGCCAGCTTTTTCTGTTTATGTTTGCAGATAGGACTTTGTTCACCAACCTGAATTCCTCTAATTCAACCCAAGCCACATCTGTTATGAGTTGAGCCTCTTGTCTCACAGGCCCACCTCAGTGAGAAACAATTATGCCTGAAAGGTGAGCAGTGGGAGCCATCCACAGCACACAGAAGTGAGACCAGATCTGTGGCAGGCAACTACTGAACTGCCTTTCACCCTAAAAGGGTGAAAGAATTTATCTATGAATGGATAAATTAAAGGAGCCAGAATAAACATAGATGGAAGTAGCTGCTTTTACAGGCAGAATCCCTTCCTTTGGCTCACAGAAGATATGCATGTTCAGGATGCCAAGCAGAAATCCAGATGCAAAGCCTGCTCCCTTTCTGCAGACGTAAGGGTGCCCCAAAGGTTCCTCATCTAAACCCAGAAGTGAGCAGTGTAGATGATAACTGAAAAACTAGCAGCTTTGTAGCAGCTGTTATTTTTCCTTACACCTCCCAAACTTGGCTTCTTACTCAGCAGTTAAGCTCCCACTTCCCTCCTAGGAGCATTTTTTCTGTTGAACAGGAACTCTGTAGCTGATGACTGACATTTCACTTACTCATGCCATGCTTGATCTCAGCTTCATTTTGGGTTTGGCTAAATTCTAATTCAAGCTCTCTTGTGGTCCTTAACAGATCTATGACATATGTGGCAACATTAGGATTGTTCCTGAATTTTTTCCCCTCTAGTTTTAGCTTTGCTGATGACTTCCTGTACTCCTGAAAATTTCAGATGTTTCTTCTTTGCTTCCTAGGAAAGGCTCCTGCATAGCATGCATGCAGTTAAGCTACAGAGGTGTACTGTGTGATCTTTGCATGTTAAAGATTTGAAAGATCTCCTGAGGGTGTCAAAGATTAACTGCTGTTGCAGAAGTTACCAGAAAATGCTGTTCTAGAGCTACACACCCCTTACTGTTCAGACACACTTAAGCTATTAAAAATACAGTCCATTATGAAAAGTAAAGGAGTGAACAGTGCTGAATCTCTCCATGCACACAGAGCTCTTGGAGCAGAGCTGCTTCCAGAGAGTAGGCTACCATTTTCACAGGTATTTGGGGGAAAAGTGGGAGAAACAGAATCTATCTGCATATTATCTGAGTTTCTGTAACCACTTGTTGTGGCCTAGTCAACATAGGATATACTCAGATTTGTAACTATTTCTTCTCCTTCAGCAGGAAACCAGCTTTTAAAAAATCTATCACTACACTTTCAGAGGAGCCTTCACATTTATAAAACACTCTTAAAACTTCAGATGAAAAATCAAAGCACCTTATAGAGGTCTCAGTAAATCTTGCAGCCTTGTATCATTCCTTAGCAGGGTTTTGCCTTTTGTGATCATAACGTGATGAAAGTCCATTGCAAGCTTCATTTTTCTGGAAGCCCTAAAGCCAGATACCACAGCCCACAAAGTGGTCAGACTTGGCAGGTGAGGTGCTCTGATGCAGCACATCTCTTAGCCTCTGTCTAGAAGTGCTCCAAGGGAGGCCTGGCAGCAGTTTCAAACTACTCCCACAGTGAGAGGTTGAGAAAAATTGCAATGGTTCTTCTGCTTAGGATTTCCTTGTTAGAACAGTGGTGTTTACATCCTTTTTGCATGCTCTCTCTAAATCCAAAGTGGCTAATCCTCTATTTTACTGTTCATTCCCCTGACAAATGATAATATTAAGCATTGACCTGCATGTCACACATTTGCTAGCTAGGACTTCATGGAGAGAACCTGATAGTTTTATGATAATTCTTTTCAGTAGCCTATACTGTCCTCTTAATTCACTAGGACTACTTGTAGATGAAAGACAAGATCTGTAACTGCATTTAAGCATCTAAATGTTCTTCAAGACCTGGTTGCTGGGAGTATTGCCATGTAAAAGTATCATTGTACTAAACAAGGATTCGTTTCTGCTATAATTACTCCTCTTTTACTCCTGCCTCTTCAGTTTCCTCATGCCCTAAACTTGAGTTTGATGTGGACCAGGTTTGTACACCATATGTAATCACAGTAAGCTGTGTGGACTAGATCTATTATGATCATCTATGTCAACAGATCCAGCCAACAATTAAAATATTGCTATTAAAGGGTTGGCATCTGCAAAGGTCATCAGTCATGCAGTGACTGATAATTGCAGTGATTATTAACATGACTGGAGATACAATACAATACACCAGGTTGAAAGAGACCTTCAAGATCATTGCGTCCAACCTATCAACCCAATCCAACCCACCTAATCAACTAGACCATGGCACCAAGCACCCCATCAAGTCTCCTCCTCCACCACCTCCCCAGGCAGCTCATTCCAATGGGCAATCACTCTCTCTGTATAGAACTTCCTCCTAACATCCAGTCTAAACCTGCCCTGGTGCAGCCTGAGACTGTGTCCTCTTGTTCTGGTGCTGGCTGCCTGGGAGAAGAGACCAACCTCTGCCTGGCTACAACCTCCCTTCAGGTAGTTGTAGAGAGCAATAAGGTCACCCCTGAGTCTCTGCCTCTCCAGGCTAAGCAACCCCAGCTCCCTCAGCCTTTCCTCATAGGGCTTGTGTTCCAAACCCCTCACCAACTTCGTTGCCCTTCTCTGGACACGCTCCATCAAGACAACATCCTTCCTAGACTGAGGGGCCCAGAACTGGACACAGGACTCAAGGTGTGGCCTAACCAGTGCAGTGTACAGGGGCAGAATGACCTCCCTGCTCCTGCTGGCCATGTATCTCCATAAATCACAGATATCACACTTCCAACAATAATCACATTATAATGACTCTTACCTATTTTTCACTTGGTTTTCCTGTATTGAATTTGCAACAAGAAGTCCAAGGGCAATCAAGACTATTCAGGTCCTTGGGACAATTGGTTGAGGGATCAGGAGTACAAGCAGTGTTCTCGTCTATCCTTCCAGCTGCAAGGAATACTGAGGGAAGAAACAGGAAAGGACAACAGATCAGTAACAGGCTCAGAGGCTGGTGGCACCACCAGGACTTTGGGTTTTTGATTATGGGTTGGTTCACAGGAAACCAGGCCTGCTGGCAACAGATGTGGAACACCTATTTAGGAGCCTGTTTGACAAACTCCCTTGTGAGGAAGTCCTGAAGGGCAAAGTAGTCCAGGCAGGCTGGGATTTGACTAGATGACTTTTAGAGGTCCCTTCCATCCCACTGCATTCTGTGATTCTATGCCATTCTTCAAGAAGGAAGTCTTAAAGGCACAGGAGCAGGCTGCCCCTGGTGTGTCAAAGGATGAGCTGGTGATAAAGAAGATTGGTTTGGCTGAACAGAAAGGTTTTGCTGCAGCTCATCAGAATTAATAACCTTTGGAAGAAAAGACAGGAGGTGTAGGTTGAGGACTAACTGTCCCACTATAGAGATAAACTCCTCCAGAAGACAAGAGAGTCCAAGAGGGAGGACAGAATATTACAGTTTGTTCCATCCCATAATCTTGTATCTCCCTATAAAAGCACAGCCAGTTTGCTCTCTTTCTCTCACCTCTCTCCTCCAAGCATGTGCCTGCTGTTACCGCTTTGGTTTGTGTGGGAGTGGAGGCCTTACTGGAGCAGATCATCATGCAGCACATACAGAACCATCACAGGATCAGATCCAGTCTGCATAGGTTTATGAAAGGCAGGTCCTGATTGACAAACCTGATGTCCTTCCGTGACACAGTGACCCACTTCATGGATGAGGGAAAGACTGTGGATGTTGTCTACCTCCTTTTTTAGTGAAGCCTTTGACACTGTTTCCCACAGCGTTCTCCCAGACAAACTGGCTGCTCATGGCTTGGATGAGTGGATTCTTCACTAGATAAAAAAATGGCTGGATAGCTGGGCCCAGAGACTGATGGTGAAATGGAACTAAACCCAGTTGATTTAGTTGGCAGATGGCAGCTGATCACAAGTGGTGTTCCCCAGGGCTCAGTATTTGGGCCAGCTCTCTTTAATATCTTTATCACTGATCTGGATGAGGGGATAGAATGCACCCTCAGTAAGTTCGTAGGTAACATGAAGTTGGGTGGAAGTGTTGATCTGCTTCAGGGTAGAAAAGTTCTATAAGAGGATCTGGACAGCCTGGATCAATAGGCCAGGTTCAGTTGTATGACTTTCAACAAGGCCAAGTGCCAGCTGCTGCACGTGGGTCACAACTCCATGCAATGCTACAGGCTTGGGGCATAATGGCTGGAAAGTTGCCCATCAGGAAAGGACCTGGGTGTGCTGGCTTACAGCTGTCTGAACATGAGCCAGCAGTGTGCTCAGGTGTCTGAGGAGAACAATGGCATCTTGGCTTGTATCAGAAACAGTGAGGCAAACAGAACTAGGGAAGAGATTGCCCCCCCATATTTAGCCATACCTTGAATACTGTGTTCAGTTTTAGGCCCCTCCCTACAAGAAAGGTACTGAGGTGTCCAGAGAATGACAATGAAGCTCCTGAAGAGTCTAGAGTACAAATCTTGTGAGAAGCAGTTTAGAGAAAAGGTCACTGTGGAGAGACCACATCACTCTCTACAACTACCTGATAGGAGGTCACAGTGATGTGTGGGTGGATCTCTTCTCTCCTGCAAGGAAGTGGACTCAAGTTGTGCTGGGGAAGGTTTAGATTGGATATTATGAAAACTTTCTTTGCCAAAAATGTTGTCAAATGTTGGAACAGACAGTCCAGGAAAGTGTTTGAGTCACCACTTCTGGAAGCGTTTGAAAGATGTGACGATGTGGCACTGACAGCCATGGTTTAGAGGTGGACTTGGCAGTGCTAGGTTAAAGATTGGACACAACCTTAAAGGTCTTTTCCATGCTAAACAATTCTATGATTCTATAAGATTCTTCTAAAACTTGCTAATTTCTTGGAAGTACTTTATCTGATCAACAAAATTAAAGTACAATAAATGTAAACCAAGATCTCATTCATGCAGCACTCTGTGTAAACTGTACTTTTGCAAGTTTGATTATGGGAGAAAAGAGCTCATGCTTTGGTTTCACGTATGAAGAGTGCATGTTTATAGCTTTGAAAAGTTGTGTAAGTTAGACTCAGGATAAGAGCACAGAAAAAATGTACCCAAAATATCCACTCATCCATCATTCTGAACGTGTGTTTAACTAGACAAGGTAGATAATGTGACATTCTTGTTTCAGTAAGAAGTATTCTAGAATGTTAAGGTTTCAGGCCCCAGAAGTTCCTCTTCTGTATGTATTATTATACAAAGATTAAATGAATTATTCTTGGTTCAATAAAAGATATGATGTTTAGAATAGAATAGAATAGAATAGAATAGAATAGAATAGAATAGGACCAAACCAGGTTGGAAGAGACCTTCAAGATCATCGCGTCAAACCTATCAACCAATCCAACCCACCTAATCAACTAAACCATGGCACCAAGCACTCCATCAAGTCTCCTCCTGAGCGTCTCCAATGAAGGTGACTCCACCACCTCCCCAGGCAGCCCATTCCAATGGGCAATCACTCTCTCTGTATAGAACTTCCTCCTAACATCCAGTCTAAACCTCCCCTGGCACAGCCTGAGACTCTGTCCTCTTGTTCTGGTACTGGTTGCCTGGGAGAAGAGACAAACCTCTGCCGGTCTACAACCTCCCTTCAGGTAGTTGTAGACAGCAATAAGGTCACCCCTGAGTCTCCTCTTCTCCAGGCTAAGCAACCCCAACTCCCTCAGCCTCTTCTCACAGGGCTTGTGTTCCAAACCCCTCACAAACTTCGTTGTCCTCCTCTGGACACGTTCCAGCAAGTCAACATCCTTCCTAAACTGAGGGGCCCAGAACTGGACACAGTACTCAAGGTGTGGCCTAACCAGTGCAGTGTACAGGGGGAGAATGAATTAATGTCTTAATTGAGAATTCTTGCTCTTGGATTAATACTTCTACAAATAGCCTTTGCATACTGACACTGTCAATTATTTTGTCTAAACCTCAAAGTATTTAAAACATCTCTTTGAAAAAAAAACATTGGCAGAAATATACCTGAAAGGCAGTTTTACACAAAGATTCTAGGCTGGCTCTGAGTCAGTTCCACAGCTAGAAAAACACTTCACTAATATCCAGGAGAAATTAAGGGCTGTTTTTTCTTTGTCAAAACTGCAGAACACAGCTCAACCCTTTTTCTAAACCTCTGTCCCTCATTTTTCTGTTTAAAAATCAAACTCCATCTTTATTAACCAATAAATCTGTGGGGGGAGAAAGGCCAGGATAGATTCATGGAAGAAATGAAACAAAAGTTTTGGCTTGTTACGAGCACATCTTTTGCCAAACCAGAATTTCTGGTTTGACACACACAGCCCTGGAGTTTGGGGACTGCTGATTTAAGAACTAGACTGCTTGGTGGCTATCATCTCATAGAATCATAGTATTACTACCCAACATCATGATGCCCACTGTACCATGTAGCAAAGTGCCATATCTACAGGTTTTCTGAACCTCTCCTCTTGCAGGTCTAGGCCTGAGAATGCAGGAGCTTTGATAACTCCTCTGCAACTTCACTGTGAATTTCATTCCTTCCAAGGCACAGGAGTTTGATGTTTCTGGTTTCTCATGCACTGAAGAGTTAACTGAATGACTAATGGAGTTAGCTCACAATTTTTTTTCTACAGGGAAGAAAATGGCTGTGAAAGTTCAGTTCAGCTAATTACGAATCTGCTAATGTTACCAGTGGATGAAGTAGGCCATAGGAACCTGTGAAGGACATTGAATCAGGCTGGATAATCCATGAGCTATGCCATCAGGAAGAATTATAAGACCAAATGGGAAAGAACAACTCGATGTACAAGTATAGGTTGGAGGCTGATCTGTTGTAGAGCAGCACAGGGGAAAGGGACCAGGGGATCCTGGTGGACAACAGGATGACCATGAGCCAGTAATGTGCCCTTGTGGCCAAGAAGTCAAATGGCATCCTGGGGTGTATTATAAGAGTTGCGGTGAGAAAGTAGAGAGAGGTTCTCCTCCCTGCCTACTCTGCCTTGGTGAGGCAACATCTGGAATATTGTGTTCAGTTCTGGGCCCCTCAATTCAAGAAGAGCCTCAGGGAACTGCTTGAGAGAGTCCAGAGCAGAGCCACAAAGATGATGAAGGCTGTGGAACATCTCCCTTCTGAGGAAAGGCAGAGGGAGCTGGGGCTCTGGCTTGGAGAAGAGGGGACTGTGGGGTGACCTCATTCATGTTTATAAAGATGTGGAGAGGAAGTGTCAGGAGGATAGAGCCACCCTCTGCTAAGGGATGTCCAAGGATAGGACAAGGGGCAATGGGTGCAAGCTGGAGTACTGAAGGTTCCATGTAAATATAAGCAGGATCTTTTTCATTGTGAGGGTAACAGAGCACTAGGACAGGCTACCCAGACAGGTTGCAGAGTCTCCTTCTCTGGAGACATTCAAAGCTCACCTGGATATATACCTGTGTTACCTATGCTAGCTGATCTTTCTCTGGCAGGACTTGATGATCTTTTGAGGTCCCTTCCAACCTTTAAGACTCTGTGTGATTCTGTCTGCGTGAATTCCATGGCTTTTGCTTGGAACTGGCATTGAGAGAAGAAACTTTAACACTGTAAGTTGTGGGCATTTTTTACCTCATCTTTGTTTGTGGTAAGTTGATTTATACTACGTAGCTCTACCTCCTTGTATAAACAACTAGCAGGTGTATAGGGTTACATTTGAATAAAATCATGCCACGAGTCTGTATTCAATTCAAGAGAGCACAAAACATCCATTGCAACTCTGTTAAGTTGCCTGCTCTTGTAAAGATGCCTGAAGTCTAGCCACATGGCAACAACGGATTTTTCTTTCCAAGTGAGCTCTTATGAGAAATGTACAGCATGGTGTTGAAAATTTTGACAGGACAAACACATCAGGACTCTTTCCTCACCACTCAAACCACAGAGCAATTTAGCCCTGTAAAAAGGCCAGATACATTATGATAATGGGGTCCTAAAAGGAAAGTGGCCAAACCACACTTGATTTTGATTCAGTTAAGCTAATCAAGAACTTCCTCAGTATGCTTTGTGCCATGGTATAAAAGACAGCTAGAGCTGAATAGAGAAACAAGAAAGAAAAATTCTTACACAGAACTGTAGTCCATAGATGCTTGGAACAGTGTGTAGATGCTGTGTAAGAAGGCAGTAATTTCTTCTGTAATTTCTGTAAATTGACTTATAAATCTGGATTTCAGTCAGGGTAACAAACAAAGGGAACCCAAGAGGAACTTTCGTGTATACACACATACACATGGCCTTTTTTGGGTGGATGAGGCACATTCTGCAGCTCTGAATGGGTTTTGCTGAAGGATTGGCAGTGAGTTCAAATGCAGTAACTGCTATAACCATGCCAAGGAGGAGAAGGAGGACGGTGATTCCCCAAGCCGTGAATAGCAATAGTTCTTCAGTGTCATGACAAATAAGATATTTTTACAGAAGCTTTGTACTCTCAAAAACAGAACAATGGCAGCAACCAAGCCAATAGGGAAGATGTGAATGGAAAATTTAACTGTAACCTTTATTAATTTCAAAATATTCCAGCAACAATTATGTTCTGTAAGGAGTGGGAAAGTTTTGTCATTGTCTTGTTTTAGCTCCAGGGGATGGATTAGAGCCTTAACCTTTGGGCTGGGAGAACATCAAGCCTCCTTCCTGGAACTGGGAGTCCATCTCTCAGCAAAGCCAACTCAAATTCACATTCTTAAAGACTAAATGGGAGAGGAAATATGCCTGCAGGCACAAGGAAGCCAGTTACCATTACTGTGCAAGGATCACTGCAACTGTGGCTGAAGAGTATTGTGGTTTTCCTTTTTCTGTGTCCTTTTGACACATGACATTCTAGGGCAGAGAAAAGGGCAAAATACACCCTGGGCCATTAGCTGGGTTGGATGTGTTGAAGCTGCTATGTCAGGCTGCTGCCATACAAGGACAATCCTGTCAGTTGTCACTTATGTGAACCGACACACTGGCGGCATTGGGGCACACTGCCATTAAAAATCCCTACATATTTGCCAACAAAAGATGAACACCACCAGTTAGAAGGTTGACTGCAGGTGCCTTCTCTGGAGAGGAGTTCCTCCAGGACAAAGAGGCCTCTCCTATATTCTTCACAGTATCACAGTATCACCAAAGTTGGAAGAGACCTCAAAGATCATCAAGTCCAACCTGTCACCACAGACCTCATGACTAGACCATGGCACCAAGTGCCACATCCAATCCCCACTTGAACACCTCTAGGCACGGTGACTCCACCACCTCCCTCAGCAGCCCATTCCAATGGCAAACGACTCTCTCAGTGAAGAACTTTCTCCTCACCTCGAGCCTAAACTCCCCCTGGCGCAGCTTGAGACTGTGTCCTCTTTGTTCTGGTGCTGGTTGCTTGAGAGAAGAGACCAACCTCTTCCTGGCTACAACCACCTTTCAGGTAGTTGTAGAGAGCAATGAAGTCGCCCCTGAGCCTCCTCTTCTCCAGCCTAAACAACCCCAGCTCCCTAAGCCTCTCCTCACAGGGCTTGTGCTCAAGGCCTCTCCCCAGCCTTGTTGCCCTTCTCTGGACACGTTCAAGTGTCTCGATGTCCTTCTTAAACTGAGGGGCCCAGAACTGGACACAGGGCTCAAGGTGTGGCCTAGCCAAAGCATAGTACAGGGGCACAATGACTTCCCTGCTCCTGCTGGCCACACCATTCCTGATGCAAGCCAGGATGCCCTTGGCCTTCTTGGCCACCTGGGCACACTGCTGGCTCATGTTTAGGCAGCTGTCAATCAGCACCCCCAGGTCCCTCTCTGTTTGGCAGCTCTCCAGCCACCCCGACCCCAGCCTGTAGCTCTGCATGGGGTTGCTGTGGCCAAAGTGCAGCACCTGGCACTTGGACTTGTTGAATGCCATCCTGTTGGACTCCGCCCATCTGTCCAGTCAGTCGAGGTCCCTCTGCAGAGCCCTCCTACCCTCTAACTGACTAACATCTAACTGACTAACAAGTGATGTGGAAAAAGCTGAGGTACTCAATAACTTCTTTACCTCAGTCTTCACTGCAAGTGCCTCCAGCCACACTCCTGGAGTCATGGCAGATGATGCCAGGGATGGGGAGGAAGAACTGCCCTTCATAAGTGAAGCTCAGGTTCGTGATCACCTGAAGAACCTGAAAGTGTTCAAGTCCATGGGACCCGACGGGATACACCCACGGGTGCTGAGAGAACTGGCAGATGAGGTTGCTAAGCCCCTCTCTATTATATTCCAAAAGTCATGGCAGACTGGGGCAGTCCCCACAGATTGGAAAAGGGCAAATATTGCTCCCATTTTCAAAAAGGGTAAGAAGGAGGAACCAGGGAACTTCAGGCCAGTCAGTCTCACCTCTGTGCCCGGAAAGATCATGGAGCAGATCCTCCTGGAGGCACTACTGACTCAGAAGAGTAGTGAAGAGGTGATTGGGAGCAGTCAGCATGGCTTTGCCAAGGGCAAATCCTGCCTGACAAACCTGGTGGCCTTCTATGAACAGGTGACAGCATTAATAGATGAGGGGCGAGCAACTGATGTCGTTTACCTGGACCTGAGCAAAGCCTTTGACACTGTCCCACACCACATCCTGGTCTCCAAGCTGGTGACACATGGGTTGATGGGTGGACCACCAGATGGATAAGGAACTGGCTTGATGGCCGCACCCAAAGAGTGGCTGTCAATGGGTCCATGTCCCAGTGGAGGCCAGGGACAAGCGGAGTCCCTCAGGGATCAGTCCTGGGACCAGGCTTGTTCAACATCTTTGTGGGTGACATGGACAGTGGCATCGAGTGCACCCTCAGCAAGTTTGCTGATGACACCAAGCTGTGTGGTGCAGCAGACACCCTGGAGGGAAGGGATGCCATCCCGAGGGACCTTGACAGGCTGGAGAGGTGGGCACAAGCCAACCTCATGAGCTTCAACAAGACCAAGTGCAGGGTCCTGCATCTGGGTCGAGGCAATCCCAGGCACAAATCCAGGCTGGGCAGTGACTGGCTGGGGAGCAGCCCTGAGGAGAGAGACTTGGGGGTGCTGGTGGACGAGAAGCTCAACAGGAGCTCTCAATGTGCACTTGCAGCCTGGAAAGCCAATCAGATCCTGGGCTGCATCAGGAGAAGTGTGGCCAGCAGGTCAAGGGAGGTGATTCTCCCCCTCTACTCAGCTCTGGTGAGACCCACCTGGAGTACTGCGTCCAGTTCTGGAGCCCCTATTACAAAAGGGATCTGGAGGTGCTGGAAGGTGTCCAGAGAAGGGCCACGAGGATGATCAGAGGGCTGGAGCACCTCTCCTATGAGGACAGACTGAAGGAGTTGGGGCTGTTCAGTCTGGAGAAGAGAAGGCTCCCAGGTGACCTCATTGTGGCCTTCCAGTATCTGAAGGGGGCCTACAAGAAGTGGGGAGGGACTTTTCAGACTATCAGGGGTGATAGGAAGGGGGAATGGAATGAAGCTGGAGGTGGGGAGATTCAGGCTGGATGTGAGGGGGAAGTTCTTCACCGTGAGGGTGGTGAAGGCCTGGAATGGGTTGTCCAGGGAGGTGGTTGAGGCCCCGTCCCTTGCGGTGTTTAAGCCCAGGCTGGATGAGGCTCTGTCCAGCCTGATCTAGTGTAGAGTGTCCCTGCCCATGGCAGGGGGGTTGGAACTAGATGATCCTTGTGGTCCCTTCCAACCCTAACTGAAACTATGAAACTATGAAACATCTGCTCCCAACTTGGTGTCATCTGCAAATTTGCTGATGACTGTCTCAATCCCCTCATCCAGATCATCAATGAAGATATTAAAGAGGATGGGGCCCAGCACCGATCCCTGGGGGATGCCACTGGTGACTGGCCTCCAGCTGGAGGTGGCACCACTCACCACCACTCTCTGGGCTCAGCCTGCCAGCCAGATCCTAACCCAGCACAGAGTGTTGCTGTCCAAGCCACGAGCTGACAGCTTGGCCAGCCATTTGCTGTGGGGGACGGTGTCAAAGGCCTTGCTGAAGTCTAGGTAGACCACATCCACAGGCCTCCCCACATCCACCAGACGGGTCACCTGATCATAGAAGGAGATCAGGTTGGTCAGGCAGGACCTGCCCTTCCTAAACCCATGTTGGCTGGACCTGAGCCCTTGGCCATCCTGTAGGTGCGCAGTTATTGCCGCCAGGATAATCTGCTCCATCATTTTCCCTGGCACTGAGGTCAGGCTGACAGGCCTGTAGTTTCTGGGTTCCTCCATCCGACCCTTCTTGTGGAAGGGGACCACACTGGCCAGTTTTCAGTCATCTGGGACCTCTCCTTAGGCAGAGAGCGTTCCACTGCTGTCTGTTGAGGATCAGCTAGGCCCTTCCACCTTCTTGTTCTGTATCATAGAATCAGCCAGGTTGGAAAAGACCTCAGAGACCATCAAGTCCAACTTATTACCTAACACCTCATGGCAAATAAACCATGGCTTCAAGTGCCATGTCCGATCCTTTTTTGAACACCTTCAGGGACGGGGACACCACCACCTCTGTGGGCAGCACATTCCACTGGCCAAATTCTGTAGTTGCTGTCTCTCCAGCTATCTGCACAGCAATTACTAATCAAGTTCTCCACCACAGTCCCATTTTTAGCAGCCATCAGGAAAGTAGCAAGCATCCAGGAGCTAGAGGAACAGCAGTACTGCCAGCACCTTCTCCTCAAATAACTGAGAGCATAAATCACAGTTTTGGGTTGTACACTGAAGAATGATATGGCCACTACCTTTTGTGGGGGTGGGTAAGTAGCGAAATTTCTACTCATTTTAGGGGATGTGAAAGGAGAGAACAATCAGACTCATGATTTTTCCTTCCTCTTGTGGTCTAATGAAATGATCATTCATGATCCTAAACAGTCATTCAGTAAGAATGTCATACTCAGGTTCTTTTAACTACAGAGAAGTTTCTACTAATACAGATAAGTCTTTGAGACTTTAGACTTGTTTATTGTTACTGGAGCTAAAAGCACTGAAAAATGGCTGAAAGAGCAGATGAATTTCATGGACAGGATGTAGCCTCTGGCTTGCTTTTATCTCTTTTTCCAGTTCTAAGTCCACTGTCCTGTGAAATTTTATCATCCTGTATCTTCACCAAAAAAGTGGGTTTAAAAAAAATTTACTTCTACTCTACTTTTTTTTTTGTTTAGTTCCAGCAGTACATCCCTGTGTTTGCTGTCCTTTATGGCTCTTTCTCCCCAGTCCCAGCTTTTCAGTTTTTATCACTTTCATATTTAACATTAGTGTTGAGAAAACACACCAACTCACTCAGAAAGAAAAAGGAATTGTCTCTCCCTACCTTTCAAGTATCCTTTGGGCTTCAGCTGGACTTAATTCCTCAGCAACCGTTGTCACCGAGGTGAAGTGCACTAATAAAACAGGTACAGGAATGAGCATTTCAGAGAAGAAATATCCCCAAACCCAAACACCTTTAAACTTCCTGTAGATTTCATAATCCTTTCTTAGAAACTGACTTCAAACACAGTGTTAATTTTATTGCACAGATTTATGCTTCCCCATAGTGATCAAGGTGTACTGTGTTTGGACTTTTACTGCCAAGAGTATATGTTTTGCAATCCAATATTTAGGTAGTTTGTACTGACCTTGCACGTCGTGATCAGTAGGAATAGCAGTTCATTTCATGTTTGCATACATTTCAAGTCACAAACTCTTATCAGATGCATAAAGCCTACTGACACAGAGCCTTTTATTACAAGCTGCTCAAGCGAACTGGCTTTCAAAGGTTGCTTCATTGTTCCTCAAAGTCTTGGGGATTGTAAAGAAGGTAACTGAAGTGCCCTGTTCTTTCAAATACATCTCTGTAAATGTAGTAAAAGGCAGAGCTACTGATTTCAAGCCACAGCTTCTTTGAGAAGGCAAATACTCAGAAATTATGCAGATTTCTAATTTATTAATTAATTGCACCCAGGATATTGCAGAATCAATACTCTTCAGCAACAACAAAGCCATGAAACAATGACATTGAAAGCTCTAAGTTACTCAGGTGTATACTAGTGTGCTGTAGTTGATGGAAAAACTGCATGGGAAAAGGGTACAGGAAAAGCTTTTTTACCTTGAGGGTGACACCACTGGAACAGGCCACGAAGAGAAGTGTGACTCTGCATAGGAAGTACAAATACAAGGTACCACACCTGACTTACCCAGCCCGGAACACATGAAATATCTCAATAAAACTTCACTTTGCTTTGATCCCACACACCATGGAAAGCTACTCACTTATCTGCCGCATTAATTGATTTATGATATTGCCAGATCCAGTACCTGGAAGTGCCCTCCAGGATTTCCATGTGCCATCATATGGGAGCGCCCAAGATGCTGACCCATCGTCCTTCATTCAGCCTCGTGACTCCCATCTCCTTTATTTGCATTTTTGATGACAACATGAATCTTTAGATGGACTTTTACCTCTTGACTTCTCTCCTGAGCAAGAATACAAGATCCAATTCTTCCACTAGTTGCAAGCAAACAATCCCACTAAGATCAGAAAAGCTTACACTAGAGTTTACAGGAAATGACTGCTGCTGAATTTGACTTTTGTATATTGCAGAATAGTTTAAAGAAAAACCACAACATCAAACATTTGATAGCAAGTTGGTAAAAATTACCAGTGGCAAGAAAAGATGGCTTTATCCTGAAAGCAAATGAAATCACCTGGCATGAGACAAGCAGCAGTTCACTATGACACTGAAAAACATATCAGAGCATTAGCCTGGAATTCTGTACAGGAAGATCTGGCAGTGGTGAGTGGTAGCAGATCTACATTACAATCAATAGCTCGGACTGGCACGATCACCTCCGGCTAAGTATGTTTGCAAAGTGCAGCAGAAGCTAATATTCAGTGAAAGTTCAATAGCTACTGTTAATTCAGCATGTTAGTCCATGGCAGGAGATGCTCCTATTATTTTGCAAATATGCACACTGACAAAACACAAGACATCTAAGGTCAGCATTGTGCTGTTGCACATTTCATCCTAGGCCATGATTGTACAACAGATGAGACTGAACTTGTGTGGCTCCCTGCATGTAATTCACCAGTAACCATTGTCAACCGCCTATCAGCACTATAGCGACAGTACCATAGCCTCTCGACACACACTACCCATCAACATTCTGATGCCTGAGCCTGGTTTGCAACACTGCAGTGCCATACTGTGAATCCAGTGATGTTCACAAGTGCAGGTACATGGGAAAGCAGCACACAGCTGACATGGGTCACCCACCAATACAAGCAGGTATCACTGTAAAAGGTATCCTCAGGCTTTGAGCACTAGGTACTCTGAATTTCCAGTGCTGGAAACTACAAGAGCTACAGGTTACACTACTTCAACTGAGTAAGCTCAGCTCCAACTAGAATCACAACTGTGTTCACTGATGCTGTGTGAAGTTATGATAACAATAAAAAGCTCCAAAAGATATAAAATGTGTTTGTTGGCATTTTAATGGCACATCAAATGTGCATATAACTGTCTCCAGCAGGCAAGAGGCTAGTGTGGCTCCCGCAGACTCAGCTAGAGGGAGGCTCCTTCCTTATATCATGAGAGAGCTTTTACTCCAGCTCTGCTAAACTTAAAGTATAAAATAAAGGTGTTTGTAATCCAGAGAGTACTACCACTTCTTCCTACAAGAAACTGTACCATTTTCTGCACCCTGGAAAAGACTTTGGCCAATCTTGTGGAAAAGAGTGGCAATCTGTGGCCTTTAATGCTCTTTCCGACTGAACTCAGTTTCTCAAAGCACCTCCACAGAGCTCCCCACAATCAACAAAAGAATGCAGCCAGAGTGCAGTGCCAAGATCTCCTTCTGTTAACACAAAAGAGCCACAGCCAGATCTGTTAAATGTTATGGAGGAGCCACAGGTTTGCTCTCTGGTTGTAGATTTTAAATGAAACCAGAACACTGGAATGGGATACCAAAGAATTTGTGGAGTCTCCTTCTCTGGAGACATTCAAAACCCACCTGGATGCATTCCTGTGTGACCTACTCTAGGTGATCCTGCTCTGGTAGGAGGGTTGGACCGGATGATCTTTCAAGGTCCCTTCCAACCCCTAACATATTCTGTGATTCTGTGATAAGGTGAGACATAGATTTGAAACTTGGCCAGGCTACTAGTTCAATTGCAAGGGCACCTGATTGCTTAATCCTAAATGTCACAGAATGTTTGAGGTCATAACTTCCATAAAATTTCAACTGTTTCTCAACAGCTCCAGTTTGTGGCTGGCTTTATATTTTTTTTTCTGCTTAAAGACTGAAGCAGTTCTAGAGGTCCTTCACTTGTGCCTTGCTTACCCAAATTCCCAGCAGCCTTGCCTTTCAGACTTCAATACTTGTTCTCTGTGCAGAAATTAATTCAGCTCCAGGAAAAACATAGAGGTTCTTTAAAGATTACTAAAAAAACCCAAACCTGAGTCCGTAAAAATGTCATATCCAAGTAGCATAGGCTCCCTTTAGTACACAAATACCTTCCCTCCAGTTGATTTGCTTTGTTTTTAAAAAGGATAATTATCTTTCCACTCACAGAACTGGTTTTCCATTATTTTAACTCAACTCTCAAATGACTCATGCAGGAAAGATTGTATCTAATTGTGTACAACCTGCAAAATATTTTCCCTTTTTAATGTGGACAGTAAGCTCTTTGAATTACTGTATACTGCTCTCGTGAGACCCCACCTGGAGTACTGCATCCATTCCTGGAACCCCTATTACAAGAAGGATCTGGATGTGCTGGAATGTGTCCAGAGAAGGGCCATGAGAATGATCAGATGGCTGGAGCACCTCTCCTGAGAGAGTTAGGTTTGTTCAGTTTGGAGAGAAGGCTCCAAGGAGACCTCATAGTGGCCTTCCAATATCTGAAGGGGGCCCACAAGAAAGCTGGTGAAGGACTTTTTAGGGTGTCAGGTAGTGAGAGGACTAGGGGGAATGGGTCCAAGCTAGAGGAGGGGAGATTTAGATTAGATGTCAGGAAGAAGTTCTTCCCTATGAGGGTGGTGAGACACTGGAAAAGGTTGCCCAGGGAGGTGGTAGAAGCCTCATCCCCAGAAGTTTTTTAGGCCAGGCTGGATGTGGCTCTGGACAAACCTGATCTAGTGGAGGGTGTCACTGCCCATGGCAGGGGGGGTGTAGCTAGATGATGCTTGGGGTCCCTTCCAACCCTGACAATTCTGTGTGTGCATTGATGTTACAGACAGAGAAATAATGATGAATTCAGCTGACTCTTGTAGTGGTTTTCTAAAGCTTCCATAGCAGCGTAGCTCAGCAGCAATAACTTATGCAGAACATTTGCTTGAGCTATGAAAACTAAATCTATGCAGACCTTCCTTGATTTTATCTGTTTGTAAAAAGTCCAAAACTTAGACCAGATATAAGCACAATAAAGAGGGCATTACAAAATGTACGTGGAATGCAGATATGCTGTACTGTAAGTGAAGTTCAAGTCTGGAGCTAAAACATTTGCAGCTCAGACCCAAGTTCTGGAAGAGATAAAGTCAAGCCTTTGGAAATGAAGTAGTGCTAAGTCTTAGTAAACCAAACTGTCTTGCATGACAATAGCTTTCTACCCATTACCATAAAATCTCATTTTATCAGCAATTTACAGCTAATCTTTCACAATCCCCTATGCAGGGTCTTAATGTAAAAAGTCTCTTTCTGTCTGGAAATATTCACCTTGAAGAATCACAAATAAGAAAGGACTCAATCCAGGCCTACTGCAGACTGCATCTGCTTGTGCCAGTTCTGGAAACATCCAGGAACGAGACAAGATTCAGTCATTTCTATTCTGCCCTAAGGTATAGGCAGTGATTGGTGGTACACCTTCTTAACAGAGAAGTCTACATTAAGGGAGCAGTCATAAAAATAGTTCAAATTATCTTAATTAGAACAAAATACGATACAATACAATACACCAGGTTGGAAGAGACCTTCAAGATCATCACATCCAACCTATCAACCAATCCAACCCACCTAAACAACTAAACCAAGGCACCAAGCACCCCATCAAGTCTCCTCCTGAACACCTCCAATGATGGTGACTCCACCACCCTCCATGGGCAGCCCATTCCAATGGGCAATCACTCTCTCTGTATAGAACTTCTTCCTAACATCCAGCCTAAACCTCCCCTGGTGCAGCCTGAGACTGTGTCCTCTTGTTCTGGTGCTGGCTGCCTGGGAGAAGAGACCAACCCCCACCTGTCTACAACCTCCCTTCAGGTAGTTGTAGAGAGCAATAAGGTCACCCCTGAGTCTCCTCTTCTCCAGGCTAAGCAACCCCAGCTCCCTCAGCCTCTCTTCATAGGGCTGTGTTCCAAACCCCTCACTAACTTCGTCGCCCTTCTCTGGACACGTTACAGCAAGTCAACATCCCCCAGCACTGATCCTTGGGGGACACCACTAGTGACTGGCTGCCAGCTGGATGTGGCACCATTCACCACCACTCTCTGGGCTCAAGCCCTCCAGCCAGTTCCTAACCCAACGCAGTGTGCTCCTGTCCAAGCCATGGGCTGATAGCTTGGCCAGGAGTTTGCTGTGGGGGACGGTGTCAAAGGCCTTGCTGAGGTCCAGGTAGACTACATCCACAGGCCTCCCCACATCCACCAGGTGGGTCACCTGATCATAGAAGGAGATCAGGTTCGTCAGGCAGGACCTGCCCTTCCTAAATCCACACTGGCTGGGCCTGATCCCTTGGCCATCCTGTAAGTGCTGTGTGATTGCACTCAAGATGACCTGCTCCATAATCTTGCCTGGCACTGAGGTCAGGCTGACAGGCCTATAATTCCCTGGCTCTTCCAACTGGCCCTTCCTGTGGATGGGCACCACGTTGGCCAGCTTCCAGTCTTCTGGGCCCTCTCCAGTGAGCCAGGACTGCTGAAAAATGATAGAGAGCGGCTTGGACAGCTCATCTGCCAGCTCTCTCAGCACCCTAGGATGGATCCCATCCGGTCCCATGGACTTGCATAGACCAACTTATCCCACATATGAATCAACTGCAAATTACGAAAGCAACTACATGACAATACTCTGTGCTCTAGACATTTAGTTCAGAGAGTTAATAAGCAGGCACAATTCTGGTTTCATGCAGCACCACGCAGACACAGGCCAAGAAGCTTAAATTGAAAAGAATAATCAGTCTTAATAATAGACAGGAGGAACTGCAAGACTGGAAATGGGATTGCACAATTTGTATTGACGACTTCTAATCCCTGAAATCTGTCATCACCTAGAAGGAAGTGATTTTACAAAATGTTATTCTACATGGGCTGAGAATATCCTCAATCCATGATATATATGATGCTGCTCTCTTGTTTTTCTTTTAATTTTTTTTCCCAACAGTAGCTTCATTTATTTTGATTCATAAGCAGTGGATTTCAAGACCTGACTGTAAAAGACAGACGTGTTCCACCTGTCTCCCAACACATGGGAGACGTCAGCAAAACAGCCTGCATCAGAAAGAAAAAATAAGTCTGTAGTAATAACAGAACCTCAGCACTACAAACAGCACCTTGCAGAGATTTCAGAACTGTTTATAAAACAGAAAACATTGCAACATGGACTTTGTTGCTATGCAGTAAGGGACATTTTATCGTGAGTCTGATACTTTTCATCTTGATTTCCAGGTACTTTAGCACAGCCAGGTAAAAATTAATGTTATCCACATCTTACAAGTGAGAGAACCGAGACAGCAAATGCCTTGCTCAAGGTCTCACAGCAGATCAGTGGCAGAGCCTGAAACTTGTTTCAGATCTCATGATTTCCAGAGATGCCTCACTGAATTTGACACTACAGGAAAATAGGATGGTTCCTGAAAATTAATTTGGAAAACTTAGCATCTGTTGATGTAATTAATTAATTAGATAATGGCCACATCGAAGATTCTCCAAGTTGCCTTGAATACTTTTTCTTACAGCAGGCATGGTCAAGAAAAGTCCCAGAATGTCTCTGTTAAACAGAAGATGAAGAAAAATGAAAGACTGTGAGAGCCCCTGGGAGTTGTAGACAACAAGAAAACAAAGTACAGCAGCTGAGAGAAAGCTACAGCCTACAGAGTTGGGGGCTGAAACCATATTTTTTCAAATAGCTTCATGTGAGTCATGACAACTTCTTTCACTGATTCTCCCAGTCAATAGTTTCACAAGAATTCAGTCACACTGTACAGGAATATGCTTCATATCCTGTCTTTGCTGGAGGAATGGCTGTCTCTCTGGATGCTTACCCTGGGTAATCCCCTCAATTTTAAATAGCAGAGAAAACGGTCATTTAAACCAATCTCTCATCAGAAATTCAAGCTTGTGGGAGAATTGGGGCTGTTCAGTCTGGAGAAAAGAAGGCTCCCAGGTGACCTCATTGTGGCCTTCCAGTATCTGAAGGGGGCCTACAAGAAGGCTGGGGAGGGACTTCTCAGGCTCTCAGGTAGTGATAGGACTAGGGGCAATGGAATGAAGCTGGAGGTGGGGAGATTCAGGCTGGATGTGAGGAGGAAGTTCTTCCCCATGAGAGTGTTGAAGCCCTGGAATGGGTTGTCCAGGGAGGTGGTTGAGGCCCCATCCCTGGAGGTGTTTAAGCCCAGGCTGGATGAGGCTCTGGCCAGCCTGATCTAGTGTAGAGTGTCCCTGCCCATGGCAGGGGGGTTGGAACTAGCTGATCCTTGTGGTCCCTTCCAACCCTGACTGATACTATGAAACTATGAATCTCAGCTTGAATTCAGCTGTTTACTTAGCTAAAACTACAATAAACTAATTTCATTGCTGGTTTGACCTGGCTTAATTATGCCTTATTTTATCTGTAGGAGAAATATGCCAGCGACATCAAAGTAAGTCAACAGTCTTTGGGTGCCACAGTACATATCCATAAGACTACTCGGTACCATTATTACATTCTAATAATATCAAGATAAAAACCAGGCCCTGATACTGCTGGAGCAGCCATTATTTAATTTATTTTTTTTTTAGGTTTGCTTTTAATGTATGTGTCTGAGGCCTGCTTCGGCTAATGCATAAGCCTGTTCCTGAAGACAAACTTCATCTCAGTGGTTGCTTTATTTGGGAATTCCATCTGTACTGTAGGGGAAGAAAAAGAGAAAAAAAGAGGGGGGGGGGGCAAAAAAGAAGGGGGGGGCAAGAAGGGGGAGGCAAAAAAGAAGGGGGGGCAAAGAGAAAAGGGGGGGGCAAAGAGAAAGGGGGCAAAGAGAAAAAAGGAAGAGAAAAAAAAGGGCAAAAAAAAGAAAGGACAAAGAAGAAAGGAAAAAAAAAAAAAAAGAGAAAGGACAAAGAAGAAAGGAAAAAAAAGAAAGGACAAAGAAGAAAGGAAAAAGAAAAAGAAAGGACAAAGAAGAAAAGGAAAAAAAAAAAAAAAAGGGACAAAGAAGAAAGGAAAAAAAAAAAAGAAAAAGAAGAAAGGAAAAAAAAAGAAAGGACAAGAAGAAAAAAAAAAAAAAGAAAGGACAAAGAAGAAAGGAAAAAAAAGAAAGGACAAAGAAGAAAGGAAAAAGAAAGAGAGCAGTAGATACTGATGCCTGCTGATAGCAAAATCCCTGAATCCCTGAATTACATCCCTGAATTATTCACAGTAGCCAGCATGGCCACTTCCCCAGACTGCTTATACAACCAGAATGAAGCTGTCCTGTCTGGGTGAAGAAAAAATCAGTCTAATAGTTTCATCTTTGCTAATGACAGGCTTACAGAAAGACATCCTTTATAGGGGTGGAGTAAGAAGTACAACACAAACTTGTTTGCAATACATGATCTACTATCGTTTGGGGGGAAAGCTGCAGAAAATCAAGTTGAGTTTAAAGAGCAAAAGCATAGATTTTGTATTTTAAGGAAGTATATATTTATGATGTGCTGGAAGGCCAGCAGCAAGTCCCAGAAAACTCATTTTCAATAACCACAGTATACCTAGGAATTCCAGTTATGCTGACTGGTTTGTTGTGAGCAGCCTGGTAACACAGCCTGTTATTAAGATTGCATAATACTTCCGAATTCTATCGTTGTCTTTGAAGCCCGTGAAAGTCATAAAGAACTGAAGCCACCAAGACTGAAGTTCCCCGTGTTCAGGATATGCCTCAGGCTGGATTTGTTTGGCATTTTCAGCCGAAATGCTTTGGTCATCTCTAAGCACAAAGGCAGAGAAAATTGTGATGTTACCTGGCTCTCTCCACTCCCCATCTGTTTCTAAATAAATAAATACATCAGGTGCCATTTTCTCAGCTCATCTTAGCATTTTGAAGCATTCATAAGATTTTGAAACACTGAGATTAACACTTAGAAGGAAGTGGTCTTATGTCAGGAGGGCACTCTGTTTCACTCCTTTGAACCCAGCCCTAATTCAGCCAGGTTAAAGGCACTTGAAGAAACAGTTTGCACATGCTCAGCAGATTTTTCTTCTGTTTTGCTGAGAAAACGTCCCAGAGATGACAGCACTGAACACATGACCAGCATTTCCAGCTGCTGGAGGATGGGCACCTGAATGGCAAATGTGAAGGCCGTCCCCTGTGCTTTCCATTCCCCCTTCTTCCAGCCCTGTGAACAAGTAACCATTTTGCTGAATGCAACACAGAAAAGAGATTTTGGGGCAGGAAGGGAGAAGACAAGATTGGGCAAGACAGATAGGACAAAGGGGAGAAAAGATACCACGGCTGGGGGGGTGATGCTGTTTTCTGTGTGATTGAGTAGGCCACAGAAGAAGGAGGATTTCTGGTGTTTCAATAATCCCTCAGTCTGAAATCCAGTGAAGAAGCAGAATAGGCTCTGGGCAATTCAGCTGAGGATGCCCCTGCTTACCACAGAAGGGGGATGGACTAGATGACCTTTGGAGCTCCCTTCCAACCCAGACCGTTCTATGATTCCATGAATTTGCTTCTGAAACACTGAACTGCTCCTGCTGTGGGAACAGCCTCTGCTGTCTGAAGTGAAATATTACTGAGGGTTGGATGGGCAAAACATGCAGTAGTTGGGTACTAGGGCAAAAGGTGGAGAGAAGATGTGTTGGCTTGGATTTGAATGAAAAATTCTTGAAACTCAAGAAAATATTCATATATTTGGAACATTATTTGGGTTTTTTTTTCTGTCTGAGTCTGGTATTAAAATAAAGTCCTACAGGAAGATAAGGCAGGGGAAAGCTGACCAAAGTCTGGATTTTAAGCCTGTGTCCATCAAAGGCTGAACAATGTTTAACAATGTTTAATTTGGCAGTGGTTATTAATACTGTGCTTTGGTTTTATGAATGTCAAATGTATGATTCTGCAGAAATCATAGCTGCAACTTTGGTGAGGAATTAGGCACTGAAACGAAAAAATCCTGACATAACAGCCAGAAACAGGAGAAAGTGCATGCTTTACCAAATTCAAAGCCAGCGTGCAATTTCAACTCAAGTCTACCTTGGGCTTTCTTTTTTACTGGGCATAAAATGGGGAACCATACAGCTCCTCACCATATTGGGTAAGTGTGAAGCTAGGAACCTTTGCAGTGTACAGACATTCAGCGATGGGCACTGCCAAAAATCAAAAGGAGAAATAACTAATTCTCTCTTCAGACAGGATTTTAGTAACGGCATGCAAAAGGCCTCATGCCAAACAATGAAGTTAATACAAGATTATTAAATGAGCACTCTCTCTCTTGTTCAACAAATGAAGCAGGGATCTTGTCAGAAAAGCAATATAGGATAACAACTGAAACTCAGCCTTACCTATGGGGGAAAAGGGAATTAAAACTGTGTAGACTGGACTGTGCAGGCAGGGAATTAGTTTCTGGCTTCTTCATTTTGCAAGCATGATAAGGTTGGGTTGGGCTTTTTTGTAAAACCTCGCTTACTATTAGTATTTCAAAAACCTAGAATGAAGGAATGCATAGTTTCACCATGCGCAGACACAGCCTTTTTCTCACTTGACTTAGCTCTTCTTTTAATTGCCTATGCAGAGTCAAAGCTAGGTCATGCTGTAATAATGAGCGCAGACTTTCATAGAGCGCGTATTCCCAATTGCACACAACCTACTTACATCTATTATAGATCACTCCAAAATGCCTGACTCCACGCTGATCCTTTAAAAAGGTCCACAGACAGCTCCTCTTGATTTGGTAAGGTACAGTGTGCAGCAGTGGGGCTCTTCAGTACCCTATTCTGCTTAAGAAAATGTGTCAAAGCACTTTCTGTTTCTTAAATGAACCTTTCTGTCACTTTTGAGGGTCATTTTTTTTCAGAGGTTAAAAGCATGACTGGCTGAATGATGTTTACATCTTTTCCAAAAGGATGTTGGATGTTGTCACAAATGCTTATGGACTACTTTAAAGTTTTCAGGGTTAAACCCCACAGCCTTCTAGAGTACAGAGCATTCACAGGAATTGCTTTACCTATATTGCAAGTATATCCATCTCTGGGTCTTAAGAAAGCAGCTATTTAATGTTTCATATCAACATTGCAGTGAGAAGCAGGGCTGGAAGAAAAGGAAATGACTGTGTCTAACTGCAGACAACTGGAAAAACAGAATATAATAAACCAAGATGGATTTTTTTCCCTGCCACAAAAACTACAACACACCCAAAAATGCAATGAGATGCTTACATTCCCAGAAACAGAGAGGACTTCAGGCTTATGCTATCACACTAAACACTGCAACTCTAGCAAGGAGGATTTCTGAGGCACTAATTCAACATTAGCTTTACAACAGCCTCTGTCATAAGGCTAAAATGCAAGAAGGAAAGAAGTTGCATTTTCCCTTTGACAGACTTGTTATATCTAATCCAAGAAAGTGAGTAACAGAACACATTCCCTACTGGTAAACAAAACCAGAGTTTTAGCCAGGTCCTTAACCAGACTTAAATGACTCCATTTTTCAATGTTCAGCTCTTTATAAACTAGACATAGAGATGATTTCTGACTTCTATCGTAAATGCAAAATTCCTTCAGCAAGAAATCCTCTACAAAACAACAAAATAAACAGAAGACCAAAGAAATCACAGAATTAAGCAGGCTGGAAAAGATCTTCGAGATCATCAAGTCAAACCTATCATCACCCAACACCATCTAATCAACTAAACCATGGCACTAAGTGCCTCATCCAGTCTCTAAAAGGAGACCTTATTGCTGTCTACAACTACCTGAAGGGTGGTTGTAGCCAGGAGGGAGTTGGTCTCCTCTCCCAGGCAACCAGCACCAGAACAGGAGGACACAGTCTCAAGCTGCACCAGGGGAAGTTTAGGCTGGAGGTGAAGAGAAAGTTCTTCACTGAGAGAGTTGTTAGCCATTGGAATGTGCTGCCCAGGGAGGTGGTGGAGTCACCATGCCTGGAGGTGTTCAAGAGGGGATTGGATGTGGCACTTGGTGCCATGGTTTAGTCATGAAGTCTGTGGTGACAGGTTGGACTTGATGACCTTTGAGGTCTCTTCCAACCTTGGAGATTCTATGATTCTTTTTAAACACTTCCAGTGATGGTGACTCCACTGCCTCCCTGGGCAGCCCATTCCAATGGCAAATCACTCTTTCCATGAAAAATTTCTTCCTAACATCCAGAATAAAACCCCCTTGGTACAGCTTGAGACTGCGTCCTCTCATTCTGTCACTGGCTGCCTGGGAGAAGAGACCAACCGCTGATGATACTCACTTCTTACAGTGAAGACAGCAGCTTTTTTTCACATGTTCTCATTTCAGATTATTAGAGATTAAATTAAATTACTATCTCAAGATGTGGGAGACATTCATAACCCAAAGATAGAGCTCATAAACTGTTTGGTAGTGAAGTGGCACAAAGTCAGCACATAACCCTAGAAAGAATCAGGGTTACATCTTACCATGGGTGCAATGAGCCTGCTAATTTCCACCAGAGTCTTTTGACATTGTGTAGTTGCTAGTTTGATTGTGCTTTCACAAAACACATCTCTACAAGAGGGTGACATGTTTAGTGAATTTATTCATTCAGGCCAATTTCCTTCCTGCCTTATAGATGAAGTTTTCAACATTATTTTCTTCTTAGCCTAAGAGGAGGAAAAGCAAAATGCTGGCCCTCAGTCTTTGTCACAGTTCAGAGCAGCAGGAGGAGAAACTTGTTCATAGATTGATCTGGCTAAAACTCTGGTTTTGTTTACCAGTAGGGCATGTGTTCTGTTACTCACTTTCTTGGATTAGATATAACAAGCCTGTCAAAGGAAAAATGCAACTTTTTTCCTTCTTGCATTTTAGCCTTATGACAGAGGCTGTTGTAAAGTCATAAATCTCTGTTTTCCAAACACTTTTCACCATGTTGCTGAAGTACTCAGAGAAGTCTGTGATTCGTGTCTGATTTAATAAAAAAGACCAAAAAAAAGATAGAATACTCCACATCTAATGGAAAACTGAACTTGGAAGGTTTCTCTTTGGCTTTCTGTGCAAAACAAATCAAGCTAAAGTAACAGGCCACTTTGAAAGTTGCACTTTCTGTATAGGGCTGAGCAAAATGGATCTTTTGCTCTATCAAACTGAATGAAGAACTGACTGCCTCAAAATGCATCTTCCCTCTTAGACTGCAGCCAGGCAACTCAGGGACTGCTACACGAACTAGAACACATGAATTTGCAGACTAATTGCCCTTTCAATTACAGTATTTCTTCTCCCTGGATTTCATAATTGGTTTAGGTTCTGGCAATCTGCTTTGAATAGCATAAGATGGAGGAGTATCTCATTGATCACCAGAGTGTTCTGCAGAAATAACTTTCTGCTTGCCAAAATTTTAAATGCTTTCACTTTCCATGAACTCAACCCTGGTAATAAAAGAAATAACTAAATGGGAGCTCCAGCTTATCAGCTCCTGAGTAGCAATTATTTCACGTACGCAACTTTTACAGCTGGGTTTTTGTGTTTACAGTATCCTGAAGTATCTCTGGAGTAGTCTAGGGCCAAGGCACCTCACAGGCATTCACTGACACTGCTCAGGATGCAAATTGCAACAGAGTATTTTGGAGAGTAAGAAACTGTAGAACAAAAACCTTCTTACTACTGATTTATACCAGTTTAATACTTACTATTTGTTTTCTTATTTACACTTAAACATTGACACTTAAATTCATGTTCAACACTTATAGTGGGACCTATTGACAGGCAGAGTATGGCTTTTTTTGTAGGCTTCAAAAAGTTGCTCAAAAGTAAGAGAGACTGAGAGCTCTGGGGCTGTTTAGTCTTGAGAAGACTGAGAGGGGATCTCATCAATGTGTATAAATATCTGAGGGGCGGGTGTCAAGTGGAGGGGGCCAAGCTCTTTTCAGTGGTCTGCACTAATAAGACAAGAAACAACAGGTTCAAGCTTGAACACAGAATATTTCACCTCAACATGAGGAGAAACTTCTTTACAGAAGAGCACTGGAACAGGCTGCCCAGAGAGGTTGTGGAATCTCTTCCTCTGGAGACTTTCAAAACCCATCTGTCTGCATTCCTGTGCAGACCACCCTAAGTGATTCTACTTTGGCAGGGAGGTTGGACTTGATGACGTCTTGAGGTCCCTTCCAACCTCTAATGTACTGTGACAGTGCGAAGTCTCTTTCAGTGTGATATTTTATAAGAAGGAATGGAAATTTTCCTGAGGCCAGCTGCAATTGCTTTTGCTACCTTTTGTTTTGCAGAAACATGTCCATTTCTTTCTTTCAACATGCACTGCACAGCTGAGACTTCATTGAAGAATGTCAAAGATGAGTTTTATGATGTTATTCTAGCACATAAATATCTAGATTCCATGCAGAGTGAAAATAGAAAACTGTATATATATTCATTATGCTGCTCTGATTTTAATCTCTTCAATCTCTAAAGTCTAAGTTATTTGGGGGGGGGGGGGGGGGGGGGGGGTTAAGAAAACAAACCAGCAGAAAAGCAACCACAATATAAACTGAACTAGTTCTGACCTTTCAAATTGTCAGTCACCTGATCATAGAAATGTTAACACTTTTGTCTTCTAATTTTCTTGCTCTTGCCATAGTCTGGCATGTTTCCATTAAGAGCACATCTGGAGATAAATAATTGTTTTGGAGTTTGGTTTCAAGAGAAGAGAGTACATTTTGCAAACAGGAGGATGACTATGTACTCCACAGGAAGCTAAAGAACATATCTTCTGATACCTTCATATCTTGACAGTAAAGCAGTAACTATTAGCAACATCACTGAGTGCTTGTTCCTTTTTGGTTCATCAAAGGGTAAAAGACATACCTGTGGGAATGAAATTTGCAAGACTGACCCTTCAGAGACTGCAAACTCGGTAACATAACTGTGACTTAACACATGGGATTAGTCCTCCTAATGTCATCTGTGCATGTTAGGAAGAAATTCTTCATATAGAGAGCGCTTACACTCCGACCAGCTCCAGACAATCCACCTACCTTCCTAGGCAACCCCAGCTCCCTCAGCCTGTCCTCATAGTGCTTATGTTCCAAGCCCCTCACCAGCTTTGTTGCCCTTCTCTGGACACGTTCCAGCAAGTCAACATCCTTCCTAAACTGAGGGGCCCAGAACTGGACACAGGACTCAAGGTGTGGCCTAACCAGTGCAGTGTACAGGGGCAGAATGGACCTCCCTGCTCCTGCTGGCCACACTGTTCCTGATGCAGGCCAGGATGCTGTTGGCCCTCTTGGCTGCCTAGGCACACTGCAGGCTCATGTACAGCCTACCATCAGCCAGTACCCCCAGGTCCCTCTCTGCCTGGCCGCTCTCCAGCCACTCTGACCCCAGCCTGTAGCACTGCATGGGGTTGCTGTGGCCAATGTGCAGAACCCGGCACTTGGATGTGTTCAATCTCATGCCGTTGGATTCTGCCCATCTGTCCAGCCTGTTGAGGTCCCTCTGCAAAGTCTCTCTTCCCTCCAGCAGATCAACTCCTGCCCCCAGCTTGGTGTTGTCCGCAAATTTACTGATGATGGACTCAATGCTCATCCAGATCATCAATAAAGATGTTAAAAAGCATGGGGCCCAGCACTGATCCTTGGGGCACAAAGCTTGCCCATTGGAATGGGCTGCCCGGGGAGGTGGTGGAGTTGCTATCATTGGAGGTGTTTGGGAGGAGACTTGATGGGGTGCTTGATTGCATGGTTCAATTGATTAGATGGTGTTGGATGATGGGTTGGATGTGATGATCTTGAAGGTCTCTTCTGACCTGGTCTATTCTATTCTATTCTATTCTATTCTATTCTATTCTATTCTATTCTATTCTATTCTCTCAACACACTGTGCCAGAAAAAAGTCCAATGGAGTCTATCTTGAAGGTATTAAAATACAGAAGTCTATCTAAGAGCAATGCTTTGATTTGCAATGGGGGAAATGCCATGCATTGACCTTCCATATACATTTCTGAGGAGCTTCAGCATTGCTTTGTTATTCAATTAATCAGGAAAATACAGAATCTCAAAATTTATGCAAGAGCAATTTCCACCCCATTGTCCCAGATGTTTCCCTGGATGTCATTTCAATGCTCTGTATCTTATTTGATGCCCTTGATTAAATTTTTAATGCATTTAAAATATCACTGTGTGCAATCAAGTGTAAAGAGACATGTGAAAATGAAGTGGCTCATGCAATAAGAATTAAATCTTACACTGCCTCATCAACTATTCTGTTAGGGATGGATTTTATTAACAACTTAAGTTTTTGCCACACATCATGTGCACTGCAAGCAGACTAGAAAATGCATATTGTACACTCATTAAATCACAGAACGGTAGGGGTTGGAAGGGACCCTCTGGAGATCACCTAGTCCAATCCCACTGCTAACTCGTGTACGCCTAGATCAGCTTGCACAGGATTGCACCTGGCTTGTTTTGACAGTCTTCAGAGAAGGAAACTCCACAACCTCTCTGGGAAGTGCCCTGTCAATGTGGATTTGAATTGAAGAAATGTTATTATACATGATTTTAAACTAACAACTTAGGTTCTGTGGTTGAGAAATAACTAATCCTTCCTTCCTGAAAAAGTAAGAAAATGCATGAGACTGGTGCTTCAAGGATTTTGCAGAAATACTGTCATGAAAAGTTGCAAAGCACCCTTAAAAAGATAATTGACTGAAGCAGTAGACTAGACAGAGTCTGTCAGAAGTCCTTCTTTGCAAAGAATCTCCACACCAGCACTCATGTAAATTTTTAAAAGAGGAAGAGCCTTCATTAAATTGGCTGCTGAGAAAATACAGTCTGCCAACCCTTGAGGCTCTGTAAGTTAACAGCAGTAGAAAAGGCTGATACCAGTGGAACAGCTTTTGAAGTACACTGCATGAAGTTGCAATTCAATATCTAATGAAAACAAGCTGGAATGACATGGACAGAAACAGTGAGAACAGTTTCCCATCACATCTCTGTGTTTTATTTCCATTTGCCTTTCTCCTCCATCAGTGTCTCTGAGTCAATGACAAGTTTGTTTCTTCGTGTGTTGTACCTGCCCTATACATACACACAAAAGAATTACAAGAGTTAGGACAAAAATAAAGCACATGTACATCTTGATTGGTGATATACCAAAACCAAAGTTGCTTTCAAAATTCAGCCTTAAGGATGGCAGGGAAGCATGCGTGTGAGCTTTAGGTGTTAGCGTATAGCTGAGCATGCCATCCTGGTTATTCAGTTCCTTTACACTGATAGAGCAGGAAGAAGTCACCTATAGAGGAGACAGATGAATATCTTGCCTCTCTAAAACAAGTGCTGCCTGCAGAGCTTCAGGTCAGCTCCTGAAAACGTCTGTAGCAGTCTTTCCTCACTGGCTATGAGAGACAGCCCTGAGGCCAGTAGCTTCCCCTCTGAGACTGTAAGGCTGACATAGTGGATTGTTGTGGTCAGGCCATCTGGCCACTAGAATAACATAAGCTACCCTCTTCATGCTGTCAGTCAGGAAGCGTGAATCTCTCTTGCTCTGAGGAGGAAAGATGGGAGAATAACGACTGTGATGATAAGACCAACTGGTTGGCTAACTAAATCACAAGAATCACAGAATGTCAGGGGCTGGAAGTGACCTTGGAAGATGATTAGTCCAACCCCCCTGCCAGAGCAGGAACACCTACACCAGATCACACAGGAACGCATCCAGGGGGAATTTTGAATATCTCCAGAGAGGGAGATTCCAAACCCCGCTGGGCAGCCTGTTCCAGTGCCTTGTGCCCTGCAATGAAAATTTTCTCCTATTTAAATGTAACTTCCTATGCCTCAGCTTCGACCCATTGCCCCTTGTCCTGTCACTA
>CM037634.1:14974924-15146005 GCA_015227895.2 Colaptes auratus
TTCACTCTAATGATTCTTTCAAAGTGCAGGCAAAAATGATAAAAAGGACATTCAACCAGAAAAACAAGCAAACACAAACCAACACTCAAACAGCCTCCTTAAATAAAAACATAATAAATATTTAGCTTGAAATTGACAGATGCATTTGAGATTAATTTGAAATAATGTCGTTTGACAGGTTTTATTTCTACCAGTAATCTGAACAGAAACCAGCTTCCAGGAAAAATTGAGATCTTTTCCTCCTTTCTTGGCTTCACTAGTTATTTTAAACATTTTTGACTCTACCAGATGATTAAATCCTCCAAGCTCTACTTTGATAATCCCTTGCAACCTGACAATTATGTGATGGTTACTTGGGAAGACAAATGTCACAATTCCAAATGTCCTCCCTTTCCTTCTTCTTCCTCCATATTTATATGCTGAGAGCATGATGTCATATGACATAGTGTGAGGAGCAGAATAGACTTTGACTCTGAGTAAGCACTGCTCAGCAAAATAATAAAAATGTCCTTGTGTTATCAGTCATCCCTGTGTTTTGAGCACAAATTGAAAACATAGCCCCATATTAGGTCATGTAAAGAAAACTTCACTGTATCCCAATCAAACCTACACGTTCTCTATCCCTTGTTCCATACTGTTTGCATCACATTTAGGTTCCATACCATCCAATAAATCCTAATTTACTCCCGTCACCCTTCCCATCCTTTGACATAATATGGAGATACCATTCCTTTAGCCTATGAACCACCTTTGAAAATGTCCATAAAATACCCATTAAATATCCACAGGGGCTTACTGCTGTACCTGAACAGCTTTTTATAAGCTCATCTTCCATTGGTTTGGGTGGCTCCTGCTCTAGTAATTCCTACAAAATGTAACTGTAAATGTAATTATGGGTTACAACAGTTTAAAAGTATTTCCATTACAGACTCCACCCCTAGTCTATTTGGACCAAACCAGAGGTTTTAGCATTGCAGTGAATTCATCCCCTTGCTCCTTGAACTTATTAACAGACTGCAGTCCTTTGGTGTACCTGCTCCAAGTGCAGCCTTACCATAGTACCTTCAACTGTATATCTGCTGTGACATAGGCTTAACCACATCCACAGTTGCTTTGAGGTGCATCCATTCCAGTGTAGCTTTATCTATGTTTGTGGTCCCTCCAGAAGCATACCTGGTCTGTTGTGGGCTTAGCCATCGCCACCATACTTGGAGGTACTCAGCATTACCTCACACAGAGCCACTGATGCTTCAGTATGTATCTGCCATAACATGGACTTACCCACAACCACAAATGCTTACATGTGTACATTCTTCAACATGGGCTTTTGTTTGTGCCACAATCTCTTCAGAGGTATATCTAATGCAACACAGACCTAACCACAGTCTCAGATGCTTTTAATATGCATCTGATCTGGCATGAACTTATTAATGGCTACAGACACTTTGGGGTGTTCTGCTTCTGCGAGCGCATCCACATTTCACAGTACCTCAAGTTAAATTGACAATGAAGTTCTAGTCTGTCCAGTCTAGCAGCACAGAAAGAGCAGTGATGCCCTGGCCACCTGCCAGCCCAGGCACACTGCCATTGCTGTTATCAAAATGTTCCCAGGTACTGCAGTGTAAGAAGACAAGCAGTACAGCAGGCAGTGAGAGCAAAAAGCACCACTAATGAGCACTAGAATCTAATTTAAAGTAAGGCAAGCAAGCCCCATGGCAAACACAGGAGCCTGCCAATTAATAGCTAAACAGCAATAACAGCTATAAATTCAGTCTGGCACATTCCAGTCAGATCTGTTGTGATCTTGAATCCTTCAAGCCCCACAAAAGGAGCCAAAAAGGACTGTTGTGGTTTAACTCCAACTGGCAGCTAAGCCCCACACAGCTGCTCTTTCATTCTCCCCACAGTGTATGAGGGAGAGGACTGGAAGAGTAAATTTCATGAGAGAAAACACATGAGTTGAGGTAAAGACAGTTTAAGAGATAAAGCAGAAGCAAAGTGTAATGCTATGTGTAATTCTTTTACATGAAAGGCATTAGACTCTCAAATTCTCTTCCTGCTGAGTTGAGAAAATGGATAAACTATGTTTTTTTTTTTTAATTTACTAAACATCAACGTTCTTAGACATGAATCTTGGCTTTAAATTTCCATTTGTGTGGAGGATTTTTTCCACAATATGCTTTTCTGTATCCCACAGGAAGATTAATAAATGAAGAAATATTGCTAGCCCTCACACAGAATGACACATCTCTGGTGTTTACATAATTGCTCCTTCTCCCAGATCACCTGCCTTTGCTATTCCAAATAGTGCTGTTCCTAATGGTTTTGTTTGGTATTCCAACCTGATCTTGCATCAAATGATGTGCTTGTTTGTTTGCTTTCCACAGGAGTTCTCTTGTAAATTAGCAACAGTTAATGGAGAGTTAAACAGTTCACAAAATTGGCTATCAAATTCACTCAGTATAAAAATAAATAAATAAGTATATATAAAAATGACCTTTAGAGAGAATTGACTGTTACAGACATATACCTCAGGGATCACAGGGAAAAACACATGAGGAGTGGTGGCCACTGGGGGAAAGAACTTATTAAAAGTATTTCATAAGTCACAAAGCCCAAATCAAAGCCTTTCTTATCCTTTACAAAAATAATTGCCTCCCTTCATTGCACTGGATCCCACTGTCTTGTTCATTACTGGCATTTAGAAGTAAATATAACATCTAATTTTTGGTCCGTAGTTCATTGTGGTGCTCCTGGTGAAATCAATGATGTTGGAAGCAGGGAGGAAGGGTGAAGCTATACACAACTATCTGGCAATCAGTGTCTTAGAATTTGCTCACTTGAATTACTGCAAATGGGATCAGGTATAGAATCAGCTAGAATTGAATGAGCTACAAAGTTGTCTGAACCACTGTCCAAACCTGAGACTGATTATTTCCATTCTCTAGTGGAATCTAGAAGATTACCACTTTTTTAATGCCTCATTTACTCTTGCATTATTTGTCAGAGGGGCCAAAACATGATGAAACACTGCTTAATCAGTGTTGCTAGGCCTATCCAGAGCAGGAAAGCTCTACAAACCTCACCTCAAATACTCTGTAATCGAGAAATCGAGGCATGCCTCCAGTTCAACATATAAAATATGCATTGGCTGTCATGGAAGATGAGCACTCATAATGTGGTGTAATATTTAAGCCTCATTTTGCAAATGGCAGAGAACCAGAGAGAGTTTGCATAATTGTGTAAACTCCTCAGCCTTGAAGCAAATTGAAAATGTAGATTCATTTGAAGATTTGTCTATTACTTAGATTCAAAAACAACCATAGGGTTTTAATTATGAACTGATGTTTTTCAGCATGTGTGCGCCAGCTTAACTCAAATATCTCTGTCAGCTACTGTCAGCAAGATCACATTGTGAAAACTGTCCTTTTACTTTCCAATTATGAGTGAGTTGGGACACACAGATTTTCTGCACTGCTCTGTCTGCAGCAGTGTTCCAGCTTTCTCATACATGGAGTTTATAACATTTTAGAATACCATATAAAGTAAACATCTAACATGCCTATAAGGTTTAGTGCTTGAAAAGAGCATCTTGAGTCCTGGATTGAAAATATTTTGGTAGGAATCTGACTTGAGTTTGGAAATAAAAAATGTCATATAGAATCACACAGAATGTAGAATAGGCTGCATCTCCATATTTGCCAGAGGATGTGTCACTGAGAAACTTGTTTTTAAAACTAATGAATCCTAAACATAATACATTTAGTATCTCTTCAACTCTAGACTCTTCTATTGCTGACTTGAAAAAGGCTAAGTATCAGAGATGGATTATTATACAAGCCCAAGTCGTTGACATGGGCACTATAGTTATAATTTGATTAATGGAGCAGCTGAGAAAGAACAGCATAGCAACACGACCAACCTCAGGAGCATTAGCTAAGCAGTCCAGAAATTTTGGTTTGGGGAAGAAAAAATTCAAAATGAATGAAAATTACACGCACAAGTTGACTACCTGATGGCGCACGGAAAATAACTGAGCTTATTTAAGCCTAGTTTGGAGCGCTTCTATCTCAGAATGTGGGTGCCAGAGAAAGTTGCAGTTGTACTCTCTTCATCCTCATCAGCTGAAGAACAATTAAGTCTACCTTGAATGTACTTTAAAAAAATCAGCCACAAATCTCACAGTGCTGAAAATTTTGACTGAAGTCCTGTGTGCAAATTCTTGGAAAGGGTTTGTTTTGCTCTTGTTTTTATCACTAGTTGGAAGGCAAATTGTTTAACTTCTGTGTATATCTGAGGTGACATGCTATAATTTATAGAAATGCCAGTGCAGTGAAACAACCCAAACACAAATGAATGTACTGACAACTATGTAATTACCTCAGAGCTGTCACTTTTCTATGTGTGCTCAGTGCATTAGAGCATAACAAATGTGAAACACCCTAGTAATCAATATTCCTTGTCAAGTACAACTATATTGTCATGGACTTATTACCATGTTATTCCTTCTGATTCTTCTTTTCTCTTTATTTAATTAATCTAAGTTCATTGCATTACCACTCCTAACATATACTGCTGCAGCTTAGGTTGGATCATTAGCAAATTCTGAGCAGGGAGACATGATTATTTCGCAACCTGTTTTTAAAAGGCGCAGTAGCAAGCCACATCATTTGCAGCACACTGTGGGAATAGAATGCTTGCTGAGATTACTGTTAATGCACCATGAGCTGGGCTGGATCGCATTATTTTTGTGTAGTTACTGCACATAACAGGCAAGGAGTAATGGCTGGATTTACTGAGGAGCTGCACTGAGTCGTTGAAAGTGCTATTTTGTCATGATCACTTTCATCTAAGTGAGGCAGTGTCTCATCAGCCTGACTAAATTTATCTCTGTGATAGCTGTCCATTCTGTACAGTGCATTTTCTCTGTCTGTGAATCTGGAGAATGTGATCTTGTTTCACCAGGCTTTCAAATCCATTTCATACAGGATTAGACTTAGATTAGAGATCTACCGCAGGTCTATAATCCATGTCATCCCCTCAAAATTGTCTCTCTTTTAGCTGTTTCTTGGTCTTAATTTCTATTAGGGTAGTGTATCTGCAGTGTTTAGATCCCCAGTTCACTTCACAGCCTTCTTCCTTCATCATTTATGCTTACTATCTGTGTAGTTTGTTCCCAGAGTGAACCAATTTCTCTAAAGCCAAGGGATTATTTCCTTCACAACCTGCTTCTAAAGCTCAATGCAGACAAATCTATGTGAAATATAACTGTTTATCCTACTTAGTTCTCTGACACTATCATCAACAGTTGCTGCACCGTTAAATATCCTTATGTACCCTTTCCACCATGTCCACACTTGTGCCGCATGTAGCCTTGGAGTTGCATCATGAAGCACCACTCTGCCAGGCTGCAGCATGAACCTAAAGTAGCTTCAGGAACTTTCATCTTCAACAGTCACAAAAAATAATTATGATATTTCAGGGTTACAGGAATTATGCATAGGATGAAGACAAGGTCAAAGTCAGGTACTATGTTAAACACACACAGGCTGTCAGCTACAGAGACAGGTATCTGTGAAAGCGTGGCTGTCGACCACTCTGGACAACAGAGCCTGGGACACAGCCTTTGCACTGCAGCTTTCTACGTGCATAGCCAAATCTTTGCTCTGTGACACAAAACAGTGGTAGTTCTTCCACAGATCTGGGTAAGGGCTTCCTATGTCAGCCATACCAGTGTAGGGTTTCAAATTCTGGATCTAAATTTCACTCCTGAGGTTGCACTAAGAAAGTAAGAAAGAAACCACAGGTGCTCCAACATGCACAGGAAGTTCATGTAATGCTTAGCTCAATCTCAAGTCATGTGCTTCCCCAAGTGACTGACTTCCAAGATATCTTGGTTTAGTATTAATATTATTAAAGATAATATTTTAAAATTACAGCTTGAACTGGTTTTATATCAAGGGTGTAGGAGGTTACTGAGATAAAAATATACGAACCAAAAAACCTGAATGAATGTATTTTCTGGTTCAGGCGTCTCAAATAGCAGCCGCATTCACCCACACCTTTTCTCCAGAATTGGAGATTCGCCAACAGATGGGTTGGAAATAGAAACATATAAGTGCTGAGAGACTCAGAATCATGTCACAACCATCCTTTGACTTCACATCATAGTTGGTGAAATGAGCTGCGTTTTTCTAGTGTTTGCAAAGGAGTCAGAACTGCTTCCCTTGAGTTCTAGGATATTGTCACCGAGATGTTGCAAAAAATGTGTAGACAACAAACACAGACTATGGGTTATTCAGCATAATGGCTGGAATTCAGCAAACTAAAGATCTGCTTTATTGTATGAAGCAAGCAAAGCAAACATTTCATCCAAGCTTTTCAATAATCCACACTCTCCAAGGTATTTTGTCTGGAAACAAAAGGCGAGAAACATACAAAATGTAACAGTTCAACTAGCAGATTCTGGCTGTAATCTCTCTTTGAAACTCATCCTTTTTTGGCCTCTACACCTATGTCTCATTTCTTTCTTTTTTTTTTTTTTTAATTTTGGTCTTTGTTAACCAGAGGATAGGTTGCTTTATAAAGGTGCTCAATCTGCAGCACAGGTTACAGTTGTGTCTAACTGTGGGTGTAGAGTCAGGGCACAGTAGAGAAAGTAGCAGAAACTGCTCCGGTTGGTTCCTCAGTCCCAGGAATATGTTGAGCCACTGGTGACCTATGGGGCATCGTACTCTAAGCAGAAATATACCAGGTAGGAAGGTCTAGAAAATGTGTTCCTGATCACCAAAGTCAGAAGTAACTAGAAGGAAGACTGCAAACATTTTCAAGATCTGGTGGATTTAAGCTGGGGAAAGCAGAAGGGACCTAGTTAAATACAGTAGGAGCACCGTGGGCGCATGAAGTGCTAGCTGAGAAATAATAAGTGAACACTGAACTCTGGAGAAATTATCTTCCCCAGATGGTGATGAACTCTGGCACCAGCACAAGCAATTATTACACAGAAGAAAACTCAGCAGCTGGTGAAAAAAGGAGCATGGTGCAGGTGCTGGGTGAATGGCTGCAGTTGCTAATTGGTGTATAGGCTGAGTTGCATGGCTTCAAAGCCAGAGCTCAATGCAGGCTACTACTGCAAGAGTGGTTTAGGTCTGCTCCCAGCTCTGAGTTTGCTTTCCATTGCTACCCCAGGTAGAATAATGCTGATGTTATGCGTTCATACATCATTTGCTGTTCACTTTAAGGGCTGTAATCCTAAAATGGAGCTTTTCTGAAGAGCTTCAGACATTTTCTATAGCATATTAAAATGCTTCTCCCACATTCCCTCTACAGAAATTGCTGAATCTAAAACCAAAAATTCTTGCCAGTACACTAATGATGTAGATATTTCTGTAGAAGAAACATGCACAGAATATTTACATATAAATATGTCCAGAATGAGGAAAAATTCCAGCAATTACAGAATCATGAAAACATTTGAGTTTGGATATTTGAACTTTCCATGAAAAATACTGACCTGTAGTGTAAATGTCACAATATTTGCCTTATACTTTGAGCTTATTTCTTATGGGTTTATGGTCTGTGTTTCTTGAAAAGTTTATGAGCATGAAATTTTAGCCTTGAAACAGATCCTTTTTTTTTTAATTTTCTGAATTTTTCTGTAGACAAAAGCATGAGCTAAAAGGTATTTTTTTTCCCAGAGGTAATCGATAATTTCTTTTTAAGCATGCTTTTACAAGAACATTCTTGTCCCTATAAAATCTTATTTCACTTCAACTTATTCAATTACAAAAATGCAAACTGAATTAAATGAGCTGGAAAATGGCACATGTTTTGCTGAAAAATGTGGTCTGCCTCTAAAAGCCAGTAATTTTGTTTCTCAAGCGCAAAAGAAGGTGAAAACATAGCAACAAATTAAGGAAGAAGTAGATTATGACAACAGAAGCAAGTTATTTCATCTGAGGAAAAAAAGGCAAATCCACCTCACTTTCCAAGGTGTCTGTTGTGATTTGCACAAAACCTTCACAGGAGAGAGTAAAAAGATGAAATATGATCTCATTTTATGGGGAAGTGATGATCACTGTACAAGTGTCAAGATATATCTTCAAACTCCTTTTGAAGCATATTGCTGGGTTTTCCTTTGCTACAATTTTTATATGTGGCACTTCAAATGAAAATGTACAAAAGGGTCAGCACTAAGGCTATAGGATAATTTCTTTAACTCTCAATACTCAAATAGAAACACTCTAGCTGTAAGTTCATTCTTGTTGAAAAGGAATCACAGAATCACCAACGTTGGAAGAGACCTAAAAGATCATCAAGTCCAACCTGTCACCACAGACCTCATGACTAAGCCATGGCACCAAGTGCCATGTCCAATCTCCTCTTGAACACCTCCAGGGATGGTGACTCCACCACCTCCCTGGGCAGCACATTCCAATGGCTAACAACTCTCTCAGTGAAGAACTTTCTCCTCACCTCCAGCCTAAACTTCCCCTTGCGCAGCTTGAGACTGTGTCCTCTTGTTCTGGTGCTGGTTGCTAGAGAGAAGAGACCAACCCCTTCCTGGCTACAACCACCCTTCAGGTAGTTGTAGACAGCAATAAGGTCTCCCCCGAGCCTCCTATAAGGTGGTGATTATATAAGAAAGGTGAATATATCCAGGATCTGAACCAGACAAGAAAGCAGTGGGTGCAAGGGGTACATATGTGCACTCTGAGACCCATGGGATCGCAGAAGAATATCCAAGTGTGCAAGAAAGCTGCCAGACCTAGAGTAAATTCATAATTGTGTCTGAAGGGAAGGGATTTAGGATTCATCTAGTGGGATGGAGAAGCGATGAAAGGGATCTCATAAGCTCTTTGCCCTGTTGAGTACTGTCACTTACATGAGCTTATGTTGAAGCTGATTAGAAAGGGAAACCATCTTTTCCAGATCATCACTGGTATGCTTCCCAAAGAACAGCTACATAGAAATAAAAGCTACTGAGCACATCTAGGAAATGGTGGGTTTACACTAACCCTGATTACCTGACTCTCAGGAAGAGTTTTTCTCAGAAAATCTGTGCAAAGAAATATCCATAGTTCTGTTCAGATGCTTTCACTGCTCAGTCATGCACCAGAGCCAGGGAGGGCTGATAGGGCAGCTCAGATTACTCACACTGTCATTTGGGTGCTGTTCCCAATTGGTGTGTCCTTCCTGCAGGAGCTGAGGTGGCAGGCAAACAGGTGTAACACAGGGGTGTTCAGAGACTCTGTAGGATGCAAAATTAGCCTGGGTATCTGAAGATTAAGACAGAGGTGATGCTCACTTCATTCTAGCAGGTTCAATGATCGAGGTCTTCCCATGTGGTCTGTAGTCAGGAAGATTCTTTTTGGTCAGGTTGTTTCACTGCCAGAGCTTGAGCCAGTGCTCTGTAGTGTGGAGGCACCTTTTGTCCATGAAGATTTCACTAGCACAGATCCAAATTTGACATCTGAGAATATTAGATCTCTACTTTTCTGTGAACTTTGCTTGACATTCAAGCCTTAAGCCATACAAATTAAGGAGCTCTTAATTATAGTTTGAACATTTTACATCACTGCATACAAAACACAAAGCACCTTGCTGCCTTGGTAAAGTTTGAAAACAGTTTCTTACACTCCTTTCTACTGATTATGCAAATGTTTGGTTTATTTATGTTAAAAAGGGATTTTTCTAAATGCCTTCTTAATAATTTTCTTAATCCTCATCAACATTACAGCTGAACAAAATGCACATTTGGTATATTCAGGGACTTAATGCTGCAAGAGTCAGAAATGACTTCAGGTGCCTCTTTTTATGAAGCAGATAGCCTGAACTCACTTTAAAAATAGCTTGTGATTTTTCAGAAGGGGCTGACAATCAGCCTCCTTGAAATCTCCTCATGCTAAGCATTCAGAATTATTCTTCACTTTTTCAGGAAAGCACTTCTGACACTAATGTGTTTTGCTTTGTATACATGCACCCCATTGCCCAGGACTGCATTCATCTGCGCTTGTGAGTTGCATCTGCATGAATGAAACAACCTTCTTGAGCATTTGTTTGTGCAGAAATAGATCTGCACAAATATTTCAAGGAAAGCAAAAGCAACACTTGAAGTCTCTGTGTCCTAACAATAATTTTGTTGTGCAGTCTGCTGTAATAATCAACATACTTTTTTCAACTTTGACACAACTCATTCCCATCTTCCTCAGTATCTTATGATTTAGGAAGATTGCTGCTTTTCAGATTATGGCTGCTGAAAAGCTCCTGTGCAGTTCTTTTAAATAGCCACAGATTATTAGAGGTGGAGGTGTTTAGAAGGAGACTTGATGGGGTGCTTGGTGCCATGGTTTAGTTAATTAGATGGTGTTGGATGATGGGTTGGACGTGATGATCTTGAAGGTCTCTTCCAACCTGGTCTGGTCTGGTCTATTCTATTCTATTCTTTCCTTTCCATTCCATTCCATTCCATTCCATTCCATTCCATTCCATTCCATTCCATTCCATTCCATTCCATTCCATTCCATTCCATTCCATTCCATTCCAGAGACTAAATATTAGAGACTAAACATTAGTCTGCCTAGCTGATGTATTGTCATCAGTAAGTACAGATGTTAAAAATGGAGCTGCTCTACATCAGGGATCTCACTTTTACCATGACTCTACATTTCAGCAACTAACAAGATGTGCAAAAGTGTCGTTTAAGAAAATGCCAGTAACATTTCCAAAACCTTGTCCTTCATGTATGGAGCATAAAATCACCTCCTCCTACACCAGATTACGTAACAGGTGATTCAGCATGACTGGGGTATGATGTATTTGAGGGACTGGTTTGGTTCTGGGTTTTTTTAATATCATCTTTAAGTGAGCATAGAGTCCGTAGCTCCTGTAAGAGGTAGGGAAGTACTACAGCAGGGCTGAGCCTCCTGCACCTCCTGCAGCTGCTATAGCTTCTGCACTGTGAGGAAAAAAACCAACACAGCTTTCTGTGGAGCTATCTGCCAGAGCTGCAGTGAAACCCTTTTTTATAGCTAACAGTAAGTGTGCACATTTGCTTGTTTTCCTTATTTTTGTCTGCTGTCTCCACCCCCTTCTCACTGTAAGCTATTTAAGGAAATAAACCAACGTGATTTCTGAGTGGTTAAAGCCATTTAGATTTCAGCCTTCTTCCCTGTAACTTGCTTAGGGTGTCCATAAGTGGCTGAAAACGCCCAGCCTGTCATCCCTGATTAGTTAAAAGGGATTAGGAGCACAATGCTTCAAACGGACAACAGAGGCATTAATAAGAGTTAACTGCCTGTGATCATGTCATAGACTGCAACAACAGGGCTTGGGGTGTCACCACTTGTTGCACAAAATTGCTATATAGTGGGAATCACAGACTTTGGATGATGTTGACTTGTGGAAGTGATTGATGCCTCGAGACAGAAAGATGCAACAAATCTGTGATCAGTGCTGCTCAGAACGTCATGTGTAATGCTTACTCTATCATATGTCCAAGCAGGAGCTGAGTAACTGTGTTAAGATGTAGGATTTTGCAGTTATATAGCAGTTTGTCTTCACAGAAGTCCAACATGGTCATCATAACCTCATACACTCTGTGGTATGAACTGCAAGAGCCACGAATTAACAGAGAAAAGGAATCAAGCACTTGGATCTGCCCTTCTCAGGAACATGGAATGGCCTTTGGAGGTGATACAGTTTTTCATGTGGCTATATCAATTCCTCTCTTGTTAACCCCCACATATACCTGTGCAGAGATCTGTAAATCCTTTATGAGCTGATTTTACTTTCCCACCCATCAACAGGATCAGTAAGTAACAACTACTCTATAGATAAAAGAAGTTTGTCTGCCAGGTCAGCATTAAGTTGCAGGGCACTGAGGATGGGACCTGGAAATGGCAGATCATACACAGACAGGACCAGAAGACAAGCCTGGATGAATCATAGAATCAATAAGGTTGGAAAAGACCTCAAAGATCATTAAGTCCAACCTGTCACCACAGACCTCATGACTACTAAACCATAGCACCAAGTGCCTTGTCCAATCCCCTCTTGAACACCTCCAGGGATGGTGACTCCAACACCCCCCTGGGCAGCCAATTCCAATGGCTAGCAACTCTCTCAGTGAAGGACTTTCCCCTCACCTTTAGCCTAAACCTCCCCTGGTGCAGCTTGAGACTGTGTCCTCTTGTTCTGGTGAAGCAGAAGATAAGAAAGCACAGACATAGTTGTACACATGGAACAAACAAAGCAGTTAGACCTGTGGTAACATTAATAACCATTTTTGAATGGCTCTCAAATGTTGCTGAGAGACAGAGTTGAGATAGTGTGCTGTTAACTTTCCTGTAACATAAATGGCAGATATCAGTCAGGCAGTAGTGAGTACCTGAGTTTGTAGACAGACAGGAAAAAGGCATGACTTCATCAAGGGCAACAATGCAGGAGTTCTGGGATAGTTGCTGCTGTAGAAGAAACTTCCACTTCAGCCCGCAGACCTCTAACCTGCTCCTCCAACAGCAAAGGAGCACTATTGCTCCTCCTTATGCCTTCCCATGGTCCTGATCTGTCACAGCCACAGCAGCAGCCTGATGTTTAATGGGAAAAGACATCTTCTAAACATTAGTCTGGCTAGCTGATGCATTGTCATCAGTAAGTACAGATGCTAAAAGTGGGATAGCATCCAGCTCCAAGAATTACTTACTCTCTTTCTTGTGAACACCTGGTTATACTTCATGGAGAAGTCATAGGTGGCAAATTTCTGAGGCAGACAGTACTTGAGACATTGTCCATATAAAGGAAGAGTATGTAGATGCAGGAAATGTACTCTTGTACTATGGTGTACTGTGGTGTATCTCTTCCTCACTCTGTTGGAGATGATTTTTCCATTCTAGTAAAGGATTGGTTGGGCCAGCATGTGTCCTGGTGCACAATACATGGCAGAGTCCCCTATGAAGCAAAGTCAATGATGAGATCTATATTTGCCCCACAAAAAAAGCCCAGTATTTGGGAGCTGCACAGGCCTGGCCTATTGCATGATATACTTAATTGTGGCCTGACTTCCCCTTACCCACACAGTCCTCTACATTTGAGAGAATGATAGTAGCACACTACACTCATTGCACTATTCTTTCAGGAGAGTGAAAAACCATGTAGAACACAATGTGCATTCCATGCCAGACTTCATTTATAATATCCACTGAGGCTGGCACCCATACAGGTTCATATTATGAAAGACCTGGAGGATTCTGTTTGTCTTTCTGCTATAGTGAGATTTGATTTAATCCTGAACTATCAATTAGAACAGTAAGTAGGAGAGGAAAGCCTCCATCCTCAAAATAGACAGTATGGCCTGCATGGCATACAAGAGATCAGACTTACAAACGTGTCATTAATTGATATATAAAACAAACAAATAAACATCTTAAAGTAAGAATTCAAAGCATTATTTATTCCCAAGACATACAGTACCTTACTGATGCTGTTAAACACCCAAGGTTCTCAGAAGGAATAAGTTGGAAACTCCTTTTCTAAGATTGTTAATCCAAAAGCTATTCTAATCCCACTCATTTGTTTCTCTTGCCTCCTATGTGTCCCACAGTACATGAAAAACATTCATCTAGGCAAGGAAAGGAGAGCAATTGAAAATGCCTTCATCCATGTGAGGAATCTCAATGAACTGAGCACTGAACCTAGTAATGCACAGAGCTTTTTGGTGATGAGCATCAGCAAATTGTGCACAAGTTTTACAGTGTTTTTCTCTGATGAAAAGAATATTGACATAAGGAGACTCAAGGCATCCAAAACATCCCACTGTTAAAGGGGTAGATGTTAATAGTTTTCCATCCTACCATGAATGTTCTGCATGGCTTTACAATGCCAGGATGCTGCAACAAAATCATTAGGGTTTTAAAAATGTCTTTAAAGACCTCCCCTAACTCTCCTGTAAGAGATGGTTCCTGTTCTGGCTCATCTTGACACCTGGTTTACATGAACATGATTACCACCAACTACACCATCAGTAAAACTTCCCACAGTACCTGAGGAGATGACAAAGGCCCTTCAGGAAATCCTGCTAGAGTATTTCTCACACCTGATCTTGTTACAGAACCAGACAGGATCATAGACCCTACTTGCTCATAACACCACAAGGCTGTCTGGAGGACATTTTGCAACCTATTTAATAATGTAAGCTTGTGAAACATACATCAGTAGTAAGGGGAAAATAGTCTGTAGTCCTGCAGCACATTTGACAGAAGCACTGCCTGAGCTTAGCAGAGGTCTAAAAAATGGATCAAAATAAAATAAATGTGCTATATATAGGACACAGGGAAGTTTTGTCTAGTGAAAGGAAAAATGTTGGACACATGTAATGTGGTCAAATAAATTAACATCCAAAAGATCAGCTGGGAATTTATTCTAAACAAGCAAAATTCTTCAGACTTATTTCACCCACCTGGACTATTTTCTTGCATCAGGGTAAGGGAAAGAACAACCCCATGTACCAGTATAGGTTGGGACTGACCTGTTGGAGAGCAGTGCAGAGGAGAGGGACCTGGGTGTCCTGATGGATAACAGGATGATCATGGACCAGCAAAGTGCCCTTGTGGCCAAGAAGGCCAATGGTATCCTGGGGTATCTAAGAAGGGATGTGGTTAATAGGTTGAGAGAGGTCCTCCTCCCCCCTATGCTCTGCCCTGTTTGCATCCCTCTTTTGGTTCAGCATGACAACAACATGCAAAACCTACAGAAATCAAACTGCTTTCTTCTCTTTCAATTCTCAGCTGGATTTCAGAGGAAATGCTACTGTAAATGCATATAATTCCTAGTCCTTACACTGGAATATTTTATATTAATATATAAATATAATAATAGGGCCACGAGGATGATCAGAGGGCTGGAGAACTTCTCCTATGAGGACAGACTGAAAGAGTTGGGGCTGTTCAGTCTGGAGAAGAGAAGGCTCCGAGGTGACCTTATTGTGGTCTTCCAGTATCTGAAGGGACCTACAAGAAGGCTGGGGAGGGATTCTTAGGATATCAGGTAGTGATAGGACTAGGGGGAATGGAATAAGCTGGAGGTGGGGAGATTCAGACTGGACATGAGGAGAAGTTCTTCCCCATGAGAGTGGTGAAGCCCTGGAATGGGTTGTCCAGGGAGGTGGTTGAGGCCCCATCCCTGGAAGTGTTTAAGACCAGGCTGGATGAGGCTTTGGCCAGCCTGATCTAGTGTGGGGTGTCCCTGGCCATGGCAGGGGGGTTGGAACTAGATGATCCTTGTGGTCCTTTCCAACCCTGACTGATCCTATGATTCTATTAGCAATCTCAAAATATTAGTTATCAAGAAACACTCAATAGCAGAGGGAAATCACCAACAGGAGCAGTATTTGAAAAATAATAATAATAATAATAATAATAATAATAATAATAATAATAATAATAACAAACCCCAAACAAACCAACCAGAAATGCCTGGATCAAAAAGAGGAATAAATATAAGCATTAAATATATTGAAAGATTTATCCAAGTCACATTTTTGTTAGTTTTGTAAGATATGAAATAGTGGTTATATTCAAATTTACAGATTTTATTTAGTTACAACTTTTAATCATAGTATCAATTGCTGTGGAAATTATTGCAAATGAGAAGGAATAAAGCATAAGACCTTTGATTATTCTGAATCATTTATTTTCTGCCATCATGGTTGTTTATCTGTTGAAAGATTTGCTCAAGGCATATGTGCAGCAAGGCTGCTTAATACAATTTTTGGTCATTCTATAAATGAGCAACCCTTTTCTTTCCTTAAGGAAGGTGAAGCATAGCATTAAGCAATGCATATCCAGAAGAGAATGAGAATTTAGACAAAAGCTAATGAAACTTGATAAAGAAGTGATGAATCACAGAACTCTAGATAATGGAGGACTATGGTAGAAATCATTAATTTATTTTTACAGTTTACTGTCGGTTCTAAAAAGCAGTAAAAATAAATTAGCCTCAAATGTGTTGTTCATCTGGAGCCAAAGAAAACAAATAAAAGAAAAGAAAATACGTTTTTGCTGTTAGAAATACAAATATAAAGGCTTTGTATACGTTCTGAACCTCACACTTCGAGGGGTTCTTCATGCTTGCAGAAACTGAAGCAGGATACTGGGTTAGAATAGAATGGAATAGAACGGAATGGAATGGAATGGAATGGAATGGAATAGAATAGAATAGAATAGAATAGAATAGAATAGAATAGAATAGAATAGACCAGACCAGGTTGGAAGAGACCTTTGAGATCATCATGTCCAACCCATCATCCAATCCAACCCACCTAAACAACTAAACCATGGCACCAAGCACCCCATCAAGTCTCCTCCTGAACACCTCCAATGAAGGTGACTCCACCACCTCCCCAGGCAGCCCATTCCAAAGGGCAATCACTCTCTCTTTGTAGAACTTCTTCCTAACATCCAGTCTAAACCTCCCCTGGCGCAGCTTGAGACTGTGTCCTCTTGTTCTGGTGCTGGCTGCCTGGGAGAAGAGACCAACCTCTGCCTGGCTACAACTTCCCTTCAGGTAGTTGTAGAGAGCAATAAGGTCACCCCTCAGTCTCCTATTCTCCAGGCTAAGCAACCCCAGCTCCCTCAACCTCTCCTCGTAGGGCTTGTGTTCCAAACCCCTCACCAACTTTGTTGCCCTTCTCTGGACACATTCCAGCAAGCCAACATCCTTCCTAAACTGAGGGGCCCAGAACTGGACACAGTACTCGAGGTGGAGCCTAGCCAGTGCAGTATACAGGGGGAGAATCACCTCCCTGTTCCTGCTGGCCACACTGTTCCTGATGCAGGCCAGGATGCCATTGGCCCTCTTGGCTGCCTGGGCTCCTTCTGTTAATCAGCGTGGTGAATAAACACTGTGTCAGTGTCTGTACTACAATGAAAATCTGTATCCCAGATCATATTTGGAAAACTCCTATGATATATCAGATGGGGAATTCCCTTGCTGCAAAGCAACTGATTAATTAGTTGCCATTAGGAGGTGGCCTAACATTTAAGATGATTTAAGTGTTTATATATTTTCATGTTAATTGTGTTTTGGCATTTTGATAAATATGTGTATTGTTGGAGACAAACCAGTCCTGTCCTGCACTTTTTTTTCCCCTGCAATTCTGCACAACAGAGATGACTAAAATTGGCTGAACCTATTTGCTAGATTCATATTGCATAATATCATGTTTTGTTGTAGGCATTTTTGGTCTTTTTCCCCAGGTCCTGTGTAACAATGTGTACCTTACCATCAGTTCAGAGGAGATTAATTCCATTTAACCTCCTCCTAAATCCATCCTTTCCTGCTTGCATGTACCTCTCTCTGTCTTTTGGTTCTGGCATGTTTTCCTAGGGCTAAATAGAGCAAATGGTAGGTGAATTCTTTGTCATTTTTCTTTATAAGAGATCACAGAAGAGCTAGTCACTACAGATTGAATCACTTGTCCATATGAGAAATGACTTACTGTGTCTTCTCAACTGGAGCTTGGAATGTATGCTGAAGGATGAGGGTTATATGCCTCCTATATTATCTAGCCAGTATATCAATATAAAGGTCAATTGACTTCTATAAACACTTCCAAGTTTATTCTGAAAATTACTTTGTGCCAGTGAGCTCTGTATCTCACCCATGAGCTATGTAAAAAAGTATTTCTATTGATCAAGTTTAGCTTGCATATTGTTTTATTGAACTCCTTGATAAATGAGGACAGCAGGTGCTGGATATCTGATTTACATTCCATGTATGTTCAACAGAGATTTTTCTTGGTTCCTGAAATGCCCATTTTCAGTCCTGTCTTCACTAAACTGAACCAATCTTTTAAATCTCTCCTGTGGAAATCACTGTATTTCCATTATGTATTATGCATAATATTTTTTCAATTCTCTCTCCAACCTTCACCTTCAGCAATACCTTTTCTGAGATATGATGATGATACTGAATAAAAGAATTTCAAGGGCTATCTCACAGCAATTTATAGTGATGTTACACATTCTCCAGTATTCATTTCCTATTCATTATGCATCCTAACAATTCCATTTAAGTGTTTATTTGCTACTTATAGTATACACTGATAAGCCATCTGAAGTGGTAGTACATTCATCTTCTGGGTTTTGTTTGCTTGCTTTTTTTTTCCTTTTTTTCTTTTATTTTTTTTTTCCAGAATGGTTACAACTAATTTCAAATCCAAGAATGTGTGAGTAGTTAGATTATTTCAATGTGCAGTATCACAGAATCACCAAGGTTGGAAGAGACCTCAAAGATCATCAAGTCCAACCTGTCACCCAAGACCTCATGACTAGACCATGGCACCAAGTGCCATGTCCAGTCCCCTCTTGAACACCTCCAGGGACGGTGACTCCACCACCTCCCCGGGCAGCACATTCCAATGGCTAACGACTCTCTCAGTGAAGAACTTTCTCCTCACCTCAAGCCTAAACTTCCCCTGGTGCAGCTTGAGACTGTGTCCTCTTGTTCTGATGCTGGTTGCCTGGGAGAAGAGACCAACCCCTTCCTGGCTACAACCACCCTTCAGGTAGTTGTAGACAGCAATAAGGTCTCCCCTGAGCCTCCTCTTCTCCAGGCTAAACAACCCCAGTGCTCTCAGCCTCTCCTCGTAGGGCTCATGTCGAGGCCTCTCACCAGCCTTGTTACCCTTCTCCAGACACGTTCAAGTGTCTCAATGTCCTTCTTAAATTGAGGGGCCCAGAACTGGACACAGTACTCCAGGTGTGGCCTAACCAGTGCTGAGTACAGGGACACAATGACTTCCCTGGTCCTGCTGGCCACACTATTCTTGATGTATGCCAGGATGCCATTGGCCTTCTTAGCCGCTTGGGCACACTGCTGGCTCATGTTTAGGTGGCTGTCAATCAGCACCCCCAGGTCCCTTTCTGTTTGGCAGCTCTCCAGCCACTCTGACCCCAGCCGGTTGTCAACAATACATTTTGTAGTGAAGTGTTTGCTGTGAATAATTTATCTGGTTAAGTCAGTTCTTTCTATGGCTTACCTATTGAACTATTTTTCATTTTGATGGAGATTGTCATTGATAATTGTTCGGCCAGCAGTTTATGTAAATAGAGAGCAACTGTCACTTATTTGCCTATTACTTATTCTGACTAATCATTATTCATTACTTATTATTTGCACTTCCTAATTGGCTATTTAAGCAAAAAATATTACTGTTTCCAGATTCACAAATACTATTTTTTTTCAAGCAATAACATAATGGACTTAATGTAAAATAGAAAAGAAGGAAATCTCTTCATGATTCATAGACGCTTGTATCTATAAAAGCACCAGGAGATTTACATGAAGAGCTACCATACAGTTACTCAAGTAAAAGTTTAATTTCCACAGAATTCACAGATTGCAAAGGGCAAAGCTGAAGCTGGGATAAGCATGAAAGCCAACAGGTGAAAATGTGGCTTCTGATTTCTTTTGGGCAGATCAATTATGTAAGTTTTCTCTGGAAAAAAACCCCAAAAATTAGCATTGTGTTTCCATGAGTAAAAGACTCAGTGGTGGGTTTTTTTTTTCCTGTGATTGGACACATTTATGTAATGAGAGAAGACATACAAATTGTTAAAGACCATTGTCAGATGTGCTAAAAAGCTGTTTGTAGATGCGCTACTGGAGAAATCGAATCCTGAAGGAGGTGGCATCAGTACATTAACAGTGAATCTCAGATGGTGCATGGGAGCATTTTAGATCAACAAAGCTGATCACAGTTCAAAGAACTGGATAACCAATAGTAGCAGTTAATGAAAAAAAAAGTGAATATTGCTCTGAAGAAATGGGTTCACTGAAAGATTTTCTAATGAAAATCTTTTTTCTTCCCCTCACTAGAATTTAAACAGAGAACACAACCTGATGGAGAGGTTGCTATTTAGTCAGAACAAGGCAGTGAGAAAGACATGAACTGGAAAATGTAGAAGTGATTGAACTGGTAAAGAGAGGAATACTTTGATAAGTGTAGGCTTTAGTCTCTGTTTTAATCCTATTTTAAAATTTCGTCTCCATGTAGTCAAGCAACTTGTAAATGAAATAAATTAGTATAGAGAAGAGGGTAATCATTACTTAGTGAAAAGTAGGTAAAGAAACTGTGCTAGCAAACACAGTCAGATTGCTTCCTTCACAACCTATGGCATATGTAATGAAGATTCATTGCAAATCTCACTTGTGGCGGATATCAGGGGCAAACAGTTCTTGCAGTCCCTGTCTAACCACAAAGGTGCATGTAGTCTGGGCACACCTTATCTTTTGACACTGTCATATCCTATTTACCTAAAGTTTTGCATTGGACTTGAGTGCAACCATATTGCTCTCTACAACTACCTGAAGGGAGGTTGTAGCCAGGCAGAGGTTGGTCTCTTCTCCCAGGCAGCCAGTACCAGAACAAGAGGACACAGTCTCAGGCTGCACCAGGGCAGGTTTATACTGGATCTTAGGAAGAAGTTCTTTACAGAGAGAGTGATTGCCCATTGGAATGAGCTGCCCGTGGAGGTGGTGGAGTCACCTTCACTGGAGGTGTTCAGGAAGAGGCTTGATGGGGTGCTTGGTGCCATGGTTTAGTTGTTTAGGTGGGTTGTATTGTATTGTATTGTATTGTATTGTATTTAGGTGGGTTGGATTGGTTGATAGGTTGGACGCGATGATCTTGAAGGTCTCTTCCAACTTGGTGGTGTATTGTATTATTGTATTGTATATTGTATTATTAAATCTTGAAGTCACCACCAACCAGGCACTAAAAAGTTAAAAGGTAATGCAGTTTTGGTTCTCTAGTGTGTGTTCCTTATTTCTGCTGCTGCTTCAGGAGCTATAATGTGTTTGTATGTGTAGTCATCACTTAAGCATCTTAAATCTGCTCTTCTGTATTATTGATCCATGATGGTGGGAATGAGTCAGCACTACTAAGAACTTCACCAGAACCCTTGAGAAAGTCATGTTGCAGTGAGCTGTGTCTTTTCAGAAGTGCTTTCCTTTCCCTGTTTCTGCCAGTTGCTAACCTTATGCTCCTGAAGCAGCAACAGCCATGACAAAAGCAAACAGTGAACACAAAATTATAGAATGTCAAAATAAGAGCTTAAAAATCTTAGCTGGATGCAGAAGAAAACATGGGGGGGGGGGGGGGGCGGGGAGGGGAGGGAGAGGGGGAGAGTTACATAACTTCTAGATGAAAAAAAAAAGATGCAGTTTCTTAAAGACTAGTATCAATCCAGCACTTCTTTGTCATAAAAATTAATTTACTTTTTGAGGGTGCTTCTTTCTATAGCTGCTATTGGCAAAGTGTTCCATCAGGGTAAGGTCATATTGTGTTAGTTGTCTGACTTCCACGTTGCAGATAGTTAAACTAAATTGCTTGACAACAGGATATTAAAGATACATTTCAGGTCTTCAGAAGAAGGGTATATCCTACTCGATTTTATAGCCAAAGATGTGTTCAGTTTAGAGAGTTTTAAAGAACACTTGTCCAATTTCAGAAGCAATAGTCATGAACACAAAGCCATCTGGCGAAAATGCCCAGCTCTAGAGTAAGTATAAAACCTCTGAAGTATATTGAGTCCCCTCTTATTATCAGTAAAAGTAATAGAAGATCTTGAGAGACCATCCAAGTTACCTAAGCAAAATATTTTCTTTTATATTCCAACTCTGACAAATCTTCCTATTCATGTTTATGGAGTGCCCATTAGCAAATGATCAGTGGAAGTTCAAGGGCTTCAGAAGTTATTATTCTTCATTATCAGTGAAGCACAGTGACAGTAGGAAGAGCAATATGAATTGCTATGTGTTATCACAGTACTCAGATTTGCACAACAGGAATAATTCCTCCAGCACTTCTAAACCAGAGACTGAGAATACAGATCCCAACGACCTGATCAAATACAGGTGGCGAAGAGGGAGAGAAGGAGACCAAACATAATAAATCAGAAAGAGAAAATCAAAGTTACAACTTAGGTAGAAAAGAAAGAGAAAACAGATGTGATTTAAAAGCAGGAGACAAAAATGAGATAATTATATGAAATGGTCCTGCAATTTGATAGCAGAATTCGAAGGAGGAGGAGATGCCTGGTCAGTGCTCCATTATCTCTCAATATCTCCAGAAATGCTTGTGCTAGACTTACATTTCCAAAGATAATATAGATATATATAGATATTTTTGGGCACTGCAGATACAGCAGGTCAGGCTGAGTTTAAGACACTGACTTATACAATGAGAAAAAAATTGGTAGAAGTTCTTAAAAAATCATGACAATCAAGTTTGTGAAAATAGTAATGACAATAATGCAAGAAGCATTTACATTTGAATTACAACAATACAGGAGCTATTACTTTCACAAGCTTTTAGAAGTACTTTCTCTACCTTTGGATATTGGCTTTTGGAGGCTGACAAAGTTTTAAAAAGCAGCATTGCATAAGTCCCGTCAGAGAAATGTTTTCTTGCCAAGCAATATGAGCATTATGAAACTTCCTATAGCCTACCTCAATGATTCAGTCTGAAATATTCACAGAATCACCAAGGTTGGAAGAGACCTCAAAGGTCATCAAGTCCAACCTGTCACCACAGACTCATGACTAAGCCATGGCACCAAGTGTCATGTCCAGTCCCCTCTTGAACACCTCCAGGGATGGGGACTCCACCACCTCCCTGGGCAGCACATTCCAGTGGATAACAACTCTCTCAGTGAAGAATTTTTTCCTCACCTCGAGCCTAAACTTCCCCTGGCACAGCTTGAGACTGTGTCCTCTTGTTCTGGTGATGGCTGCCTGGGAGAAGAGACCAACCCCCTCCTGGCTACAACCTCCCTTCAGGTAGTTGTAGAGAGCAATAAGGTTTCCCCTGAGCCTCCTCTTCTCCAGCTAAACAATCCCAGCTCTCTCAGCCTCTTCTTGCAGGGTTTGTGCTTGAGGCCTCTCCCCAGCCTCGTTGCCCTTCTCTGGACATGTTCAAGTGTCTCAATGTCCTTCTTAAATTGAGGGGCCCGGAACTGGGCACAGGACTCAAGGTGCGGCTACCAGTGTGGAATACAGGGGCAGAATGACTTCCCTGCTCCTGCTGGCCATACTATTGATGCATGCCAGGATGCCATTGGCCATCTTAGCCACCTGGGCACACTGCTGGGCCACCTGGGCACACTGCTGGCTCACGTTCAGGTGGCTGTCAATCAGCACCCCCAGGTCCCTTTCTGTTTGGCAGCTCTCCAGCCACTCTGACCCCAGCCTATATCTCTGCATGGGGTTGTTGTGGAGTTATTCAAGTGAAAATAAAATTACTTGGTTCCAGAAAGAAAAACTTTAAAGGATTTTACTCTTTTTAAGGTGCTATACAATTCTGTGAATATTACAATGTTTTTAATATTGATACAGAAAGTAACTTTGGTTTCTAGACACTATTGCCCACAGTTCTTTGCAGTAAGTTCTTGTTTGCAGAAACTTTCAAAAACTCCTGGTTCTGATTAATGCTAAAGTCTGTCATTCCCATATATCTTGAAAATTTCTCAGCAAGAAAAACAAATGATCAAATGTCCATCTCAACTTTGAGTGATAGTTCCTACAGTTATTAACTATAATTTAAGACCTGCCAAAATTAGAATGAATAATGTTGGATCAATTTTTTTTTTCTCCTCTTTCAATCTGACAGAAACCCACCAGAAAATATCCATAAAATGATGACAGAAATATGTCCTTTTGTTTTGGTTTGTTCTTTCCCCTGCCCCCCTCCCCCCCATCTTTGTGGGCTTTGAAGGCAGGTGTAATGACTTATTTCTTTGAAACTACATTTTTAGAAGTAAGTTTTGAGAAATAACTGTGACATGAAATTAAACACCTGAGAAAATACAAAGAGGAAATAACATCTAGTCAAATGTTTTGTTTTCATTTATTTCCTCTTTTGTATTTGCAATGTTTGTGAATACACTTTCCCTAAATGAATTAAAATGCTAATATGACATGATTCAAGAGTTCCATGCAGGTAAATAGCTTCCTATATGTTCAATAGAATGTCACAGATCCTATTCATTTGAGGACAGAACAAATCTGCATTGGGTTCCTCTTCTCCCACGTAACAAGTGATAGCATAAGAGAAGATGACCTCAGGTTTCACCAGGGAAAGTTTAGGATGGAAATCACAAAGCATTTCTCCATTGAAAGGGTCATTGGGAACTGGAACAGGCTGCCCACGACAGTGGTGGAGTCATCATCCCTGGATGTGTTTAAAAGATAATTGGATGAGGACCTCAGGGACACGGTGTAACAGTCATTTACAGGGAGATGTTAGGTTATGCTTGCACTTGATGGTCTTAAGGTCTTCCGCAACCAAGCAATTCTATGATTCTATCAGAAATACTGGTTTATGAACAGCAGGCTGGTAGTAGGCAGCAAGGTAAAGCAGATCTCTTGCAATTGCATTGAAAGCTGGAATTGGATTTTTCAACCCTGGAGTTAAGATACCCAAATGCCACAGCTGAATTAGGAGTTGCAACATAGAAATAGCATGAGATTGTTTGAAGGGCTCTGCATTTCCATTTTTAAAGAGGAGACTACTCTACGAATGAGAATAATATGGCAAAAGGCATCATGTGATCCAACTCTTCCCCTTCAAAATACAGCCCTGAAACATGCACAGTACAAGAGCTGATAATATTTATTGATCTAGCTGCTAAGAAACTAAAAAGACAAAAAGTCAATAACCTAGTTAACTAATGGGCAATATCACTGTTACCAATTTACAATAACATAATTTTGCACATTATTATGCACAATTATGAAGCTGCTATTAATCACTCTTAAATAGCTGCTAGTAAAATGCAATTCTGTCTACTTACTATTAGGATGCAATTCTGTCCATCTTTGCTCCAACACCAAGCTTTCCAGGAACAAAACTGATAGAGTCCAGAGGATTGCCATTTGCGTTCCCTTTTCTTATTCTCATGGGTTTGAGTCTGTACATTCACATCACTGGTGGCTGCTTATGTTACACTCCTAAGTCTGCTCTTCTTTGTTGTTTCATTTTATTTACACCTTATGCTTCACTTTCCCCCATACCCACACACAAATTTTTTCATCGATCTTCCCCTTTTCTGCCCAGTCTCTTCCAAAACAAGTAATATGCTTCTACTCAGATTTTCTCCACTGATTCCATTTTATTGCATCTCTAATGGAATTTGGTATTCTGGTTTCCCTTAGCTGAGCAATCTGTATTTCATGTGATTGAAAGGCTCCCCAACTCCCCCTCAACTATCCGTTTTGTACTGCAGCCTAATTCCTCTGCCGAATGCCTACTAAATTTGAACACTTTTCCCTCTTTTATGCAGACAGTCCACAGATCAGAGCAATGTGTTTGTCTCGCTTTGTGTTTGAGAAGACACAACTTCTTGCCAAATTATAAACCATTGTCTTTGATATACTTACCAGAAAATCTCCTACTTTCTGCAGGAAACTGTGTTGTTTATGGGGTCTAGTGCTCCAGCAGGATTTCTTGCTAAGAGCAGTAAAGGGGAAAAACAAAACCAAAAACTCATGCGCTCAACTTAGTGATCCATATCTGTCATCCACCTAGCTTTGTTTACTTTCAAAGCACATTGTGGGTTTACTGCATTTGCTATAGAGCTCCTCTCCTTTTCTTTAGTTATATTTTTTTCCTTATTTATTTGATTTTAAAAATACAGGCTTCAGGACCTTTTTCTCACTCAGTGACACGAATCAGATCTTAACAGCTGAAACATCTTCCTGATACCTCTGACATCCCCACTGAGACTTCTTCACTGTTGACAGCTGCCTAAGAAGCAAGAGCTTGAGAGTATGTGTGCTTGTTTCATGGATGTAAATGTAGCTTTAGCAGCCTTGGTTAAATTTAAATGAAAATAATAACTTAGGAGTGGCAGCAATCCAAAGAAGCAGTCTTGGCAGAATATAGCTATCTTGAGACAGAGAAAGGTGGTAATTTTCAAAGAATGAGGACCAATCCTACTCAACAGACCTTACACCCACACTTTTCTAAGGAGGGTAAACAGTTTTACACAAAAAAAGTTGAAAGTGTTGGACAACCCCTATTACAAGAGGGATATGGATGAGCTGGAGCGTGTCCAGAGAAGGGCCATGAGGATGATCAGAGGGCTGGAGCACCTCTCCTATGAGGACAGACTGAAGGAGTTGGGGCTGTTCAGTCTGGAGAAGAGAAGGCTCCAAGGTGACCTAATTGTGACCTTCCAGTATCTGAAGGGGACCTACAAGAAGGCTGGGGAGGGACTTTTCAGGCTATCAAGTAGTGATAGGACTAGGGGGAATGGAGTGAAGCTGGAGGTGGGGAGATTCAGGCTAGATGTGAGGAGGAAGTTCTTCCCCATGAGAGTGGTGAAGCCCTCTGTCCAGGGAGGTGGTTGGGGCCCCATCCCTGGAGGTGTTTAAGCCCTGGCTGGATGAGGCTCTGGCTGGCCTGATCTAGTGTGGGGTGTCCCTGCCCATGGCAGAGGGGTTGGAACTAGATGATCCTTGTGGTCCCTTCCAACCCTAACTGACGATACTCTGATACTATGATAACCTGGTAAATCTGAATAGGTGGAGCTGAATGTTTGGTTCCTATAGATCCCAAAGGTGCAGTCTCTGCTGCCATTTATGTTAATTGTTGCAACTTTATCTGCTTTTTAATAAGTTGTACTTCAAACATGCCATTATCAATGCTGATGAGAACTGTGAAATGGTGTTCAGCCCCTGCTCGCTGTAGCCAACCCTGTGTACTGTTGGGAGAAAGCAGTGCAGGTAATACTGAGCCATGTTTATAATTTCTGAAGTCACTTTTCAGTATTTTATGCCTCTGTGATCATACAAGGTATTGGACTAGAGATCCTCTACTGTTGTCCTTTGTTACTGACTTTACATCTTTAAGAGGCTATAAACATTTAAGTGACAGAAAAAGGAGACACCTTATTAATAGAAACCTTACTCCGGACAGAAGAGCACGCAGCTGCTCCAGTGCAGTTAATAGTGTTAGGTATTGCCATGTTTGGTTGTTTTAATACAGTTGGCAACAATGAATCACAGAAGATATGAAACAGGGCTTTTTTTTTTTTTAAGGAAAGGGGATTCCTTGTGTCATTTGATATTTAGGACTGACTTTCCTCAACCTTTCCAGGAGTGTGCGACACACGTGAATAGCTTCTGAGTGTAATTGGCATCCCATGTAGCTAACCCACTGTGGAAATTCTGTCTTTGTTGGATCTTATTTCTTATGCTTTTTCATTTTTCATCAATGTGTCTCACTCTGGAGTATTACCCTGTGTTCTTTTTTAATCAAGTTCTGTGTTGCTGTTAGGAGCAGATTCTTTCCCCTTTGTACTCATAAACTAGATGTGCTTTATTTAAAATCTGAATCAAAGCACTTGAATTCTTTGTCTCTCGAGAGCTCCTGAACATTATTGAGGCCAAATATTCTCCACAGAAAACTTCAAGGAAGTTAAAAAAAAAAAAACCACAAAAATTGTGCAGTGGTTCCTCAATGATTTTTCTTTTTCTTTTTCTTTTTTCTTTTTCTTTTTCTTTTTTTTTCTTTTTCTTTTCTTTTTCTTTTTCTTTTTCTTTTTCTTTTTCTTTTTCTTTTTCTTTCTTTTTTTCGTTTTCTTTTTCTTTTTCTTTTTCTTTTTCTTTTTCTTTTTCTTTTCTTCTTTTTCTTTTTCTTTTCTTTTCTTTTTTTTTCCTCTTCTATTTCTTTTTCTTCTTTTTCTTTCTCTTTCTCTCTTTCCCTTTCTCTTTCCCTTTCCCTTTCCCTTTCCCTCTCCCTTACTCTCTCCCTTTCCCTTTCCCTTTCCCTTTCCCTCTCCCTTTCCCTCTCCCTTTCCCTCTCCCTTACTCTCTCCCTTTCCCTTTCCCTTACTCTCTCCCTTCCCCTTCCCCTTCCCCCCCCTTCCCTTCCCCCTTCCCCTTCCCCTTTCCCTTTTTTCCTTTCCCTTTCCCTTTCCCCTTCCCTTTCCCTTTCCCCTTCCCTTTCCCTCTCCCTCCTTATCTTTTCCTTTTCTTGAAGACTGCAGAAAATATAAGCTAATGGATAGACATAAATTCCTATGCTCTGCTTCTGACATCTTGAACACTGTGGTCATATGTGACACTTTGAAGACATTGCAAAGGTCTTTCTGTAGTCCCCATTAGGCTTTTAAATACACAACTTCTGTGCTAGCCACAGCTAGTGGCAGATGCTACCTATTGCTGTAAATGTCCATCATTCCTGCAGGCTTTGTGTTTGCTTTGAGAAACATTTGTCTTTTTCACCAGTTTCCTCTGGGAAAGTTGATTTTTTATGGAATTCAGTTTCTCTGTGTTGCTCATACACTGGCTTTTAAAGGTGTACTGATTCCTGAGAAGCTGGCCTACAGCTTGGAAATAAGAGTAACAGGAAATAACAGATTATTAAGTCAAATAAGTTATCATAATTATGGCAACTCAAATGAGTTTACAAGGCTGAGAAGTGGCTCCTTCTGCCATAACACATATGACATCTAGCACATTTAATATACATAGGTTTTCTCACAGTGCACAGTATAAATGTGAGTAAACTAGCCAGTATATTTTGCCTTCCTGCAGCAAACACAGGCTTAAGGCTCAACATTCATGAAGCATGCACAATGGAATGGGGGCATAGAAAACATGACTGACTAAAAATACTCCCATGTAGCAACATTGCCAGTATCTTGTAGACCTAAAAGCTGACCAAGAATCATCAGTTCTGATACAGATTTTCTAAGAGAAGGCATGTAGCATATAAAAAGATTATTCCACCATCATATTATTCTATTGTCAAGTAATATTATGATTTTAAAAGTAAGTTTTAATATGTGAACTAAAGGGGTAATTATTTCTCCATATATATATGCATAAGTTGCAATGCAAGTAAAATGTGCCTAGGGTACTAGGAAGGATAAATTTTTTTTCTGCTTGTAATTGTATTATCTTTACTGAAGCCTTTATTTTCTTAAAGACAATGTTTAGGAATCAGTGCCTTCACTTATGACCTAAGGGATACTGAGAGCTAGTCAGACTCTTAAATGGCTCTCACCTGTCCCATGCAAAGTCTTATTTTAATTTATAACCAGTTTTACTGAGAAGCTGCAGTGTATGGTAGACGCTTAAGTAACTGTGACAAAGGAAGGACAAACATCTCTAGCAAAGAGTTGGTAACATGCATAAATTTAATCCATATCAAACTAACAAACTAATCTGTGTGACAGAGCTATGAATAAGATTGCCTGAGGTTTTATCCCCCAGGAGGAATTAAATTTTCAATGAAGCAGAACAGAAAAACAAACAAACAACAAAAAAAATAAGCCAAAACATAAACAAACAAGCTAACATGGAACTTGAAGCAACTCTATTTACTGTCTGATGTCCAGAATCAACTTCTGCTTCCATGAGAAAAACTTGTCTTTGATGTTTTGTGGTACAAAGTCTTTTCCACTAAAGCTTAGCTTGATTTTCCCTTGGTAGAAACAAGGCTTGGGAATTATTTGGTTGAATAAATTACTTTTCTTTGCAGAAACATTCAGTCTTGAACCAATTTTCAGTCATAACAAAAAAGTGGCGAAGAGCATTTTGTGACAGAAGTGTATGTTGGTCTTCCATTGTGACAGGTTAAATAACAAATTATGACTATATATATAAAAAATAAATTTGTAATCCATATTCTAACCCAAAATCAGTTGAAATTACAAGAGATCCTCTTTATACCAAAAGAGAGGGAGGGGGAGAGGGAGAGGGAGAGGGAGAGAGGGAGAGGGAGAGGGAGAGGGAGAGGGAGAGGGAGAGAGGAGAGAGAGGGAGAGGGAGAGGGAGGAGACACTCCTCTACCACTTATTTCTTGTGTCTTGTATCACTGCATCCCAGGTGCAGAATTGGCACTTGTTTCATTAAATTTCATAAGCTGATCAAATGTCATCATTGGAAATTGGTGAGAAAAGTGGTGCTAAGAACTATATGAACATAAACTAATACTAAAACAATAATCCTCACTCAAGGTTTCACCTATATCACAGCAAAGATAAGGCACAGCAACAAAGCACCAGTTTTCAGCTACACAGCAGATTTAAATCTCCCAGTAAGTGTGAAATCCTATTAAATTTCAGGGTTTGCTTCTCCTTTCTTTCTTCCGTCAATCGTCTCAGGGATGAAAATGAAAGGTAGTAAAACTGTTTGGTACATTCAGTTTCTTTAGTCTTGATGTTTTGAGTACATCATGATGCCAGCCACCGCCAAAGCAAGCACAGGACAACTCCAAATCTGTTTCCTTATGAAGACAAGCCCAAATAACTCAGTCTAGCTGAACAGACTGTATGTTCACTTCATAGAATCATAGAATTGTTGGGGTTGGAAGGGTCCTCAACGATCATTTAGTTCCAACCCCTTGCCATGGGCAGGGGCTCTGAAACAGACACCAAAAAAGATCAAAAGGGTCCAAGTCTAGGTAGCCTGGTTACAAAATGATTTGATTATAAAACATCTTATAATTCAAGTAACAGAAGAGAGTGTTTTGTTTTAATAACTTATTCCCATATTCAGGGCATAAAATATAACAACACAATTTAATATGCAATAAAGAGAATATAGGACTAAAATAATTATCAACAAAAAGAATGACAATAAAATTGTCCTGGGAGAATTCTAATTTTCTCCATTGGACTATATTCTTCAACTTCATTGACATCTAGATAAGACATTGATCATAGAAAATCATGTTTAGTGGGATAAAATAATAGCAATTACTATTTAAATAAGAAGCAGAAACTAAACTATAAGCCTAGTGCAAACAAATTTCCTTTCCAACCCATTGCAATAACAGAGAAATTGAGCCTAAATCTAGGAAGCTTTTGAGATATTAAGTGGTGCAGCTGCTGTGGTCAGCAAATCTCAGGTGGGAATCCAGATCTTTTTGTTGTTTAATCTCCCCCCCAAAGCAAGCCTCTGGGCAGCAAGTGGGAGGAGTCAAGCTGGTCTGTCATTCTGAAAGGATGTTCATCCCCGTTGTGAGTTCAAGGCAGGTCCAGAAGCAGTCCAGAAACAGGCATTCTCTGACATTCCTATCATAATGGAGACAGGAACTCCTGCTGCTTGGTGTGCTGGAGGTGTTATGGTTGGAGTAAGAGTGCTGTGGTCAGGTAGGCATCAAAAACAGAGCTGAAGTGAAACACAGAAAGCTTTGGTCAGGAATGAATTTCATTCTCCACCTGCACCTGGCAGGTAAGCTTCACAGAGATTTCTGATGTGAATTTGTGTATCTCAGTTACTGGGGGTGCTATGGGTGGAAACCAAAACCAACCAACCAACTAACCAACTAATCCAGATTACAACAGATGGCACATATGATCAAAAGAAATCCACCTGAAAACATATTTATTGTCCTATATACATATTTAAAAGATCATTTGTTTCTAGTCAGTCTCTTGTGTCTACATGTGCAGTGAGTAGGTAACTGCCTACAAATTATTCAGGTTTTCCTTCCTTTTACCCATCACATCCCTAAAATGACAGATGAATTGAGACAATGATAACCTTGTAATGCACTATACAAATTATCAAATTCAAAAGTAGTCATTCAACTGTTTTGAGCAGAAAAGACCAGCTCACCAAGGTGAATGGTGCCATACATCTTCAAGTTCCACAGCACAGGTAAATGCTTCCTAGTGGTAGAGGCTGCAAAGTAGAAAATAGAGTAGAATGAACCCGGACTCCAGCTGCTTGGAAATAATTATGTAGCCTATTTCTTGTCAGTTATTTAATGAAAAACTATGCAGTCAAGCAGATTTCTTTTGCCACACTTCTCATTCCTAATTGTACTCTCTGGAGCTGGCTATTAATTTGAGGAACACACAATTATCTGGCAATGCAGGGCCCCTGCAATTTCTTTAAAACTCAATTTCATTAGATAACAATGAAGTGATAATACTGAGGGGAAAACAAACCACACAAAATGAGCACCAAACAAACAAGCACAACAACAACAAAAACCACAAACAAAATAACAACAGCAAAACCCCCACAAAAAACTCCAGGCACAGGAAATTATTGCCAGCAGTGCAATGTCTTTACCATTTCAATAGTTTACATTAGCTAGAAGAGAAGAGATGGAGCTATGTAAAAGTAATGACAGGATAGACTTGGAGTCAGAGACTTTAAGTGAAGAGCAAAGCAGCTAAAGCTGTCTCCTCATGGTAACACAACGCACATGGTAACAAAGCAGCAACGTGGCCCTTCTGTCCAGTGGATGATGAATTTCCTTCCAGGCAGAAGCAGATCACATCGTCTATCTCAAACACCTGGACTGTACCTTTGAGATGTGTGACTGGAGTAAGTTTCTGCTGTTAAACAACAGTCCTCTCCCTCACAGGGTATGCCTTCTTCATGATTTTTACTGGCTATTTATGAAGGGGTTTGTAAGTTGTGTCCTCTGTATATTTGCTTTTAATCCAGTCCGTATCTAATTCCGACTCTATGGTGCTGTGTTATTGTGGAAGCAGAGAGCCTGCCTGCAGCACAGAATAAAAGGGAAGCTTAACAAAGGACAGTTGAGGAGGCTCAGCCACGCTTGAGAAGCCACATGCACTCTGTGAAACAAACATCGGTAAGAGCCTTTGCCATGCACATTGCACTACTGCCGGTGTAGTGGTTTTCTTTCACTCAAATAGAACGTCAGCAATTCTGAAATGCAATTTCTTCTTTGACTAGTAATTTTCCTTCAGTGACTTGTTCATACAGTGTCCTTATCTGTGTATACCAGAGGCTTTTGTGTGTTGGATAATAGTTTACAACAACTGCTGGTCTCCTCGAACAACCAGTTATCACTTGGAATATGTCCAGACTCAACCCTCAGGAAATTCTGAGACAAATATCTACCTTCAGACTCGTTGGATCTGTGCATGTAAACCAGAACTAGCCTCCTAAATGCAGTATATTCCTTTGAAAATGTTTTCTCCATCTAAGTATATATAAATGTCAGAGTTCTGTATTCTTTCTGAAAAATCCCTTTAGTGTTCATCTCTGAGGGCTCTCATTTGATATTTAATAGACTCGATCCTTTCTCTAGGATAGTTTCATAGGTATCAAAGCAGATAATATCTGTAATTTCCTCTTATTCCTCAGAGTGGTAGTGAGTACTGTTCTTGTAGAAGAAGAAAACAACTCTTTTCTCAGTTGCCCTGACATTCTTCCTTAGAAAAGGTAAATTTGTTTACTGCCTCAATCTGCCTGGCCACAGAAGCCAAGTAAAGGATACAGACATGAACAGAAACCATCCCCTTATTTCCAGATCCTACGTCCTGATAATTCACATGAGGCTTGATGGCTTTTGTTCTTTTTGGTGGATAAATAGTCCAATCCATCAGCTATTCATTACTGGGTTTGACTTATAGTACTATCAAAAAAGTAATAAAAAAAGTCCCAGTGACATGATTTTAAAATACATTCATTGTCACACCACAGAAATATGTCAGGTGCTACATCTCACGCCCACAGCCATGGCTAAAGTTGAGTAAGAACAACATCGCTGTCTCTCTCTCTACTTCAAAACCCCAGGAGAATGGAAGAGATTTGCTGCTTGCCCTGAAATTCAACAAGTCTAGTTATTTTCAGATCACATTGGAAAGAATTCAAAAACAGGCCCTCACAGAGAATAGGTTTTGCAAAATAAAGTTCAGCAAGGTGCAGGGTGAAATTTAACTTCAGCTTTTTAATTGCCACAATCAAATAACACACTCTTGGGCTTTAACTGTATGCACATACAGTGCCACCTAACTTTTCATGTTGGCAGGCCCTGAATTTTCAAATATCTCCTAATTGCTTGGGTTTTACAGAATATCTGTGTACAGTGTTCAGATAGACCTGTGGGAATTTGTTACCTTTGCAAATCCAGACAGATGTTTCAGAGGTTCACACTGGCCATGACTAATGGAGAGTGCTCCCAAAAACCTCCCATCAAGTTGTTATACCTCTGTTATTCAACTGAAACTCCCTCAAATCAAGGCAATATTTGTGTTTAAAAGTTAACATTACATATTGAATGACAGAGAATAAATATAGCTGAGACACGGAAAACTTGAATCATAGAATCATAGAATCACCAAGGTTGGAAAAGACCTCAAAGATCATCAAGTCCAACCTGTCACCACAGACTCATGCCTACTAGACTGTGGCACCAAGTGCCACGCCAAATCACCTCTTGAACACCTCCAGGGACGGTGACTCCACCACCTCCCTGGGCAGCACATTCCAATGGCTAACGACTCTCTCTGTGAAGAACTTTCTCCTCACCTCCAGCCTAAACTTCCCCTGGTGCAGCTTGAGACTGTGTCCTCTTTTTCTGGTGTGGGTTGCCTGGGAGAAAGGACCAATCCCCTCCTGGATACAACCACCCTTCAGGTAGTTGTAGACAGGAATGAGGTCTCCCCTGAGCCTCCTCTTCTCCAGGCTAAACAACCTCAGCTCCCTCAGCCTCTCCTCATCAGGCTTGTGCTCGAGGCCTCTTCCCAGCCTTGTTGTCCTTCTCTGGAGACATTCAAGTGTCTCAATGTCCTTCTTCAATTGAGACCCCCAGAAATGGACACAGAACTCAAGGTGTGGCCTAACCAGTGTGGAATACAGGGGCAGAATGACTTCCCTGCTCCTGCTGGCCACACTATTCTTGATGCATGCCAGGATGTCGTTGGCCTTCTTGACCACCTGGGCACACTGCTGGCTCATGTTCAGCTGGCTGTCAATTAGTATCCCCCAGGTCCCTTTCTGTTTGGCAGCTCTACCAGCCACTCTGACCCCAGGCTGTTGCGCTGCACGGGGTTTTTGTGGCCAAAGTGCAGCACCCGGCACTGTGAGAGTATATAGTACTTCTTGGTAATTCTGGTTTGGGGGACACGGCTGAAAAAATAACCTCATCCAATCTGAAGTGAGACACATACTGCATTTTTCATTCATAAAGAATGTAATTTCAAATGTGTTCCAACATTGAATGAAGCAATTGTAGTGCTAAAAGATCTGAAACTAAGGGGCATTGTTTAAATTGACACACGGGTCCATTTTCATCACTCTGGTAGCGTCAGGTGGGTTTGAATTTTACTCATGTACTTAAAGCTGTCATGATATGCAAGAGCTCTGCACAATGGATGCAGAAGAGGCCTCAGAGAACTAAGGAAGCTTATCTTTGGAAGAGAAAGTTCCTTTGAATACTTAAGAGAAAGTGGCTTAGGTCTGAATGATTTAATAGAGCCTAGTTGTAACAGCTTAGCTCATGATTCTGTTATTGTTTTCTGTTATTCTGTTATCTGCTGTGATGTTAGTGATTTTGACCATCCTGGTAAAGAGGATTAAGAGTCTGTTTACACATTTTCCAAATGACACAGGAAGATATGAGGCCTCATTAAAGCCTCTAATGCTTCCCCCTAATCTGGAGGGGAACAACATGTTATGAAGGAAAAACGAAAAACTCTTTTCTGTAGCTCATTGAAGTAGTTAAGAGGTTTCAAATGTTAGAGAGCAAAGATGGGTCAGTGGACAGGGCTGTGAAAAGGTGATCAAAAGCCGAAATTAAAGCACTTCATCATGTAATTCTAAAATTTATTTTCTTAATAATGTCATAGCACTGCAGTTCCCAGTTGCAATGTGACTGAGGCTGGCAAAAAGCAGTAGTCAAATATCATGTATCTTGCTAGAGTAGTGTGGAGAGGAGGGAATTTTGGCAAAGATGACAGGGAAGCCTCATTGCAGAAATGTTTAGAGTTCTTCATCGGACTGGGCATATGGACCTCAGTTACTGCAGGCTTGTCTGAGAGTGTCTATTCAACCTGTCTGAACTAGAAGGAAAAGTACCTAAGACAAGCCTGACAACATTTCAAACTGTGGTAGAGGAACCTGATATGGCAAACCTGCATGCATACTTCCAGTCTGTGTGCTTCTCTTTGTCAGTTTGATTTTTAGTTTTATGAGAGATGTCCTATCATAACTTGTCCTACTTCATAACTTGTGCTAAGCTGCCGCTGAACAACTTTGATACTTTTGTCTTCAGCTGATGAATTTTGGCAATGCCTGAGAATGATCTTGCAAAGCTGTCTAGGCTGTTGGTCAAAGTCTGGGCTGATGATCCATGCAGTGTCTTGGATGCTCAACTTCCTGGGAACCTTTCTCTGTTACACAGGCATCATAAACTTTGTCAGCCACTGGAGCATTTTTCACTGGGATATTTCACTTTTACATACATCTTGCCTGTTCTTCCCTGCAAGATTGTGCTTTCATGTGCTATCATGCTGTGTCAAAATGTTTCACCTTACTGGAAAGAGTATTACCTCACTTAAAATGCACAAACTGTAGTAGGAACGCCATCATTTGTGGTATTATTCTCTGCTGTTATTTTATATTATAGCAGTATCCAAGATATAAGGCAATCTAAAACCTGTTCTTCCCTTTCCTTTTGTCAAGAAATCATAGGATCAGGACATAACAATTTTTAAACTATATTTTAAAAATTAATAGACTGTCAAAAGTGCCACTGAAGTACTGTAGGTTAATTTATACAGAAATTATGTCTTCCACACTTAGGTGATGATTAAGGAGCAGATAAGAGCCAAGGATGGAGCTTAGGTTTCCACAAGGCTGGAATAATTGAGACTGCAATGAAACTGGTGAAGGACCAGGCTAATTCCAAAGCAGAATACAGGGGGAAGAAAAATAATTCTTCACTATCATTCCAGGAAGTCTAAGTCATGCCAGTCAAAAAGGGAGCTTCTCCCAGAGAGACAGTCATCACGTGAAAGCCAGAGAGGGGAATTTATTCATGGTGAGCAAATTCAAAGATGCTTTCTAATTCTCTTTTTATGACACGTGGGATCAGGAGGACAGGTAGCTGCACTAGAGAGTCACATTCATTAATTATTTAAGGGAAATGGGCAGTGATATTTCTCTGCCATTTCAAATAAAACCAAAATAATAGGTTTCCATTTTTAAAACTTTTCAAGAATTTTCAGCCCTCAACATTGCTAATGTTTGACTGGGGTTCTACAGTCATCTTTGGTCACCCCATGATTTGTGGGATACCCCTAGCAAAATACAACAAACCAAACTTCACTTTAAAATAAAACCTGCATTATTTGAAGATCCAACATAAGTTCCTGAGAATGTTTTTAGATGGGAATAGAATAGAATAGAATAGAATAGAATAGAATAGAATAGAATAGAATAGAATAGAATAGAATAGAATAGGTTGGAAGAGACCTTCAAGATCATTGTGTCCAACCTATCATCCAACACCACCTAATCAACTAAACCATGCAACCAAGCACCCTAACAAGTCTCCTTCTGAACACCTCCAGTGATGGTGACTCCACCATCTCCCCAGGCAGCCCATTCCAATGGGCAATCACTCTCTCTGTGTAGAACTTCTTCCTAACCTCCAGCCTAAACCACCCCTGGTGCAGCTTGAGACTGTGTCCTCTTGTTCTGGTGCTGGTTACCTGGGAGAAGAGACTAACCTCTGCCTGTCTACAACCTCCCTTAATGTAGTTGTAGAGAGTAATAAGGTCACCCCTGAGTATCCTTTTCTACAGGCTAAGCAACCCCAGCTCCCTCAGCCTCTCCTCATAGGGCCTTGTGTTCCAAACCCCTCACCAACTTTGTTGCCCTTTTCTGGACATGCTCCAGCAAGTCAACATCCTTCCTTTTGACTCTTAACCTGGTACGTATTGACAGTGAGAGGCATGCAAAATTAATGACATGAAAATAAGAAGTGCTCTTTCCAGCCAATCAGACTGACAAGTCTTAAAAATTGAAAACATCAATAATATTCATCTGTGCTTTGTGTGACACTCACCTTAGGGAAGTTATTAACACATTTAGTGTAGGTGGCATGTTGAAAATTACTTGCAGAGTTATAGGGCAATATATTTCATCCTTTACCATAACTTCTCTTAAAATGAAGGGGAAATACCTCTAATTCATTTCCACGGTAGTTTGAAATACACAGAAGGTTTACCTCTTTTTCAAAGTGTTATTTTGCAAAAGCTCATACAAATCAATGACTGTGTTATAATTTCCCAATAAAGAAATAAAACATACCAAAAGTTGAGCTCATTGTGCACAAAGGAAATGCAGTAAATAAATATATCATTACAGTTGTGATTGGTGTTAGTGAGGTCTTCTCATGATCATGTCCTCACCATGATGATGATGTGTTGTGTAGACACATGCATCAAAAGCTTCTCTTTTACTCTCCCTTCTTCTCCATTCCTCCTTTAGTGTGCTAAAATGGCAGAAGTTGGAACCAAAACAAGGTTCTTTGTGTGGGCAACTGGTCACTGCTAGAAGGCATTCAATTCTCTCCATCTATGAAGTGCACACTACCCTGGAGAGGTTTGCTGCATGAGTAAAGGCCAGAAGGCAATGCTATTAAGAAAGTGAACTGTTTTCTACTGATTACAGTGGTGTCTTCACTAAGCCTGAAGAAAAAAATTCTTACGGGCTCTGAGTGCATTTCTTTGATTCTCTTCAGAGACCACTCAGTGGTGCAGCTGCCAATGCCAGCGACATAGGCACACCTTCCTGCTTTTGGTTTCCTTTGCAACAGTTAATAGGAAATACAGAGGCCAAATCCACAACGATCACCGGGGAAACAGTGCTCTGCTTTTGGCCAAGAGCATCTTACACAACCACTATGTCTTCAGTACCTCACAGTCTTGGTCCTGTGACGTGCAAGATAGATGCTATAGAAACCATCCTGATCTAAACTGCAGAAGCACTTCAAAGGTTTGAAGGCTGAGGTTGCAAAGAAAAGCAGCAACTGATTAGTACTGAACAGTGTGTGAATTTGCCTCAGCATTCTGGTTTATTTTCTAGGAAGAAAAATGTTAAAAATACCAAAAAATGTCTTTTTCTCCTGTAGTATAACTATCTATGGTCCATGAAAACTGAGGTATTTTAATGAGCATTTAAAGAGACCAGCCATTCTACAATACGCTTTTTATATCAGCTGAAAGCAGACTATACTCAGGGACACTATTGGAAGTCCCTAGATATATCTTATTAATTAACAGAAGAACATCATTGCCAGCATCTCTGAATAATTCACCCACTTTATTAACTATTTTGATCCTAACATTTTTGTAGATATTCATCCTCTGTGAGTGACTGCAAGATGAGTCTTGATGCTTTAATAGTGATATCGATCACTTTTATAGCACTTGTAAAGCTGGTGGAACAGAGTGATGAATAACAACTTGCAAATTCAAAGAACTGCACAGATATTAACTAATCACTGCAACATCATGGTGGATCCCTGAGCCAATATGCTATTATGCTGATGGGAATATTAACATCGAGTGACTTTCATATCCTGAAATCAGAGCTCATGACTTCCCACTTTGTTCTCATTCTTTTCTCTACCATGCTGCCTCAGGTTGGCATGCACTAATATTCAACAGCAACAACCCAGAATTGCTGAGTCTATGCAGTAACTGAGGCATATCCACCATCTCTGAATCTCCCATGGACCCTACGCAGATTTAATATCTCAGATGCTAACAGTCATGTTCAGCCAAATAACTGAAGAAATGGACAGCAGATTGTGATGATGGTCTCAGATGCACTCATGCACGTACATCACTGTTGCTCACATTCAGAACCAATTTGACAGGTTGGACTTGATGATCTTTGAGGTCTTTTCCAACCTTATTGATTCTATGATTCTATGTTTCAATTCACCTCACTGTCATACATAGGGAGGAGAAGAGCATTGCATTGCAGCAGGTGAAGCTGGATGAATGGGAATCAAGAGAGAAAGCGGCAGCATGTCTCTCCATGGAGGTGTAGGAAAATCCCTGCTTCTTAGTTCATTGGCCTTAACATGTGTGAAGGTGCTGAGAGCTTGACCAACAAACTGCCAAGGGTTCTGGCCACTGTAGGGCATGGATTCCAGACCTGTTGCAGACTTATCATAGTATCATAGTATCAGTCAGGGTTGGAAGGGACCACAAGGATCATCTAGGTCCAACCCCCCTGCCATGGGCAGGGACACCCCACACTAGAGCAGGCTGGCCAGAACCTCATCCAGCCTGGTCTTAAACACCTCAAGGGACGGGGCCTCAACCACCTCCCTGGACAACCCATTCCAGGGCCTCACCACTCTCATGGTGAAGAATTTCTTCCTCACATCTAGCCTGAATCTCCCCACCTTCAGCTTCATTCCATTCCCCCTAGTCCTATCACTACCTGATAGCCTGAAAAGTCCCTCCCCAGCCTTCCTGTAGGCCCCCTTCAGATACTTGTCCCAGTGCTCTGCCTATTTGTCCCTACAGAGCCAACATCCACAAATCAGACTAAAAATAGTATTAGGATAATATTCTCACTCATGAAGGTGCCTTCTTCATCACTGCTTGCATTTTCATCTTTGACTTTCCTTTAATATTTCCTTCTCTTTCATGTGCAACTGCTTTTCACTGATGAAAGAGATTCTGTCTTCACCGATCCTCCCCAGTTGGGACTGAATGTAGCAAAATTGAACCTATCATGAATACTACTGAAATGCAAAGTAAACAGAAATGTCCTGGAAGGAATTGACCTGTGATAGCAGGACTGGTAGAAATCTTTATTTTCAAATGAAGGGATTTTTTTTGTTCGTTTCTTTGTTTCTTTGGTTTTTAATACAGCTAACACAGTAATCAAAACAGAACCTGCAGAATTAGAGTGTTAGAAATTAAAGGTCTCACCATTTGCTGAAAAATATAAGGTCTTTTGATGTTCCACGTCTAGATTCTCTTTACAGCAATGCCCAGCATGTTATTTACTTTTTCACTTTACCACAGGGGGTACTGCACACAGAGAAATGAGGACCCTTCTTGTATGTGAAAGTTTGCCACTGAAATAAATCTAGCTTTTGGAAGAGGATAATATTCAAATTAAAGGCCTGGACTGTTGCTTCCTTAAGTGACTAGAAACCTTCACACTGGCCTTGGCAGACATTAAATCAGAACCTGTGGGTTCAGGCTATATGGATAAATCTGCATCGCTCCAGGCTGTGGCAGTGCTTGGTTCCACAGTCTTTCTTTGAAGGAAATTCAATAGCTCAGGCTGTAACTTTAATGATAAAGCATTGTGTGAGTGGATGGTCTAACTAGTCACTAAACAATGTCATTACTGATGTGAGACAATAGATGCAAAGCCACAAAAGAAGTAACATTTTTGAAGACGCTATTTCTACCCAAATTGTGACAGCAGCAACTTCTATTGTCAGTGTTTAACTCCAGTCAACAAGAAAGCACCACAGAGCTATTTTATCAGTGGAATTGGAAATGACTTCCCCAGATAATCCCCCATAGTTCATACACTGAGCATAATCCTCTATGGCATGGAATATGCCTTTGGCTGGTTGGGCTTGGCTCTCCTGACTATGATCCCTCCCAGCTTCTTGTGCATTTCCTCACTGGCAGAGCATGGGATACTGAACTTAGGATAAGTGCTACTTAGCAACAACTAAAACATCAGTGTTAATCAACATTATACTTACACTATATCCAGAACACAGCACTGTACTAGCTTCCTGGAAGAAAATTACCTCAATCCCAGCTGAAACTAGGGCTTCTATGAAAGTTTTGAACAATTTTATGTGTCTAACTAATCATTAATTACTATATTGGAGTTTCAGTTTGCCACAAACATACTTAGTGCTAGTTTAACCCAGAGGAAGGGGATAGGACCTCCTGTTTTAAAATAGGGAAGTAGTGGCAGTGAAATGAAATGCAACAAGAGGTTTTCTCAGTAGACTACTATGTTATATCTCTTTCTAGCTCAGGAGCAATACAATACAATACAATAAATCCAGGTTGGAAGAGACCTTCAAGATCATCGTGTCCAACCTATCAACCAATCCAATCCACCTAAACAACTAGATCATGGCACCCAGTACCCCATCAAGTCTCCTCCTGAATACCTCCAATGAAGGTGACTCCACCACCTCCACGGGCAGTCCACTCCAATGGGCAATCACTCTGTAAAGAACTTCCTCCTAACATCCAGTCTAAACCTCCCCTGGTGCAGCCTGAGACTGTGTCCTCTTGTTCTGGTGCTGCCTGCCTGGGAAAAGAGACAAACCTCTGCCTGTCTACAATCTCCCTCAGGTAGTTGTAGAGAGCAATAAGGTCAGTTCTCAGCTAAAGCTAGCAGTGAGCTAGAATCATGTGTTTTCTTTGTGATTCTCATATTTTTGCAGCCACAGTTTCACTTGGGGAATTGAAAAGCCCAAATCAAGTGATATAGATTACTTTAAAAGGGTAGGAAGCGCTTCTCTCTGATAATTAACTGCTCCCTTTTATTGTAGATGTAAAATAAGACACAAATGTAAATATACCCATCCTGCATGTTGTACTGCCCTTACACATACCAATGCAGTATGTAAAAGCACTTCAGAAGCGATTCACCCAAGTGACAAATTTGCTGCTTAAAATGTAATGCAGGTTGTCCCAACCTGGTCCATTTCTCCCTGCGTTTTATGGTATAAGTGTCACTGCCTGATAGCATCCAATTTCTTTCTATATGACTCATTAACAGACAGGATGGCATTTTGTTTACATTCAGAAGTTGAGTTTTGGATAGAGAAGGGTTATAAGCAAGTCTGATTAAAGAAATGTTAAGCAGAAATGATCATTGATAACCCAGCATATAGGAAGTTAAAACAAAGTTGGATGTCGACATTGTAAAAGTGCACGCTGGGAGGGAAAATCTGTAAGCAGACTGCAAGGGTTGTAGGGAAAGTGACATGAAAGGTGCACAGTTTCTAGCAGGATCCCTAAGTGTCCTGTATCACTACCATCACCCCTCACAGCTATCATTCCCTTAATTGCCATGGCAGTTGTGCAACATGTGAGATGCATAGAAAATAGACTGGTTAGAGCATAAAGGATACACTTAGCTGTTTCTCTTGCACGGTTTTAAAGGCTCAGTGCATCTATTAACTTGTTTTATCAGCGAATGGCAATGGAAGCTTAATGCCTGTCACGCCTCCCCCAGGGTTCTTCTGCACAAAATAGGTCTTTACTAGGTCTTTACTGTGGTTCTTATTTCTTTCTTTTTGTCTTTCAAATAACTTTGCTCTTTACAGTAGATATAAAATGAACCAAATAGGTGGGACCACAGAAGATAAGATGACGTTGTTCATTGTTCACTACCCCTCTACATCTCATAGTGATACTCATGCCAAGGATGTTACCTTGTCCACTGCCAGCTTGCTAAGATACTAAGAATACACAAATTATATCCTCCTTGGGGAGAATGAGGTAAACCAAACCAAAATAACCAACCAATCAAACAAGTTAAGAGCCACAGGAAAGAAAAATGAATACTAATAAAATCAAGTAGCATGCAATAGGCAGTAGTGTCTTTTACTGTGAAATTGTGTGTCAGTTCCTACTCTCATGGTCTACCAAATAACACTATTCTAATAATCTGTCAGATCTAATCAGAAGGAGCCAGTTAGCCTCCCAAAATGTTTTGTGTATCTGGGAGCTCCATGTCAAGACCACTCAAGCACTCCTGTCTCTGTCACTCTATCATACATGTTCTAAATAAAGTAAAATAAAATCTCTGCTTCACTTTTTTTTTTCCTGAAGATTTTTTTTTCTGCCTTATTTTCTTTAATTCTTTTTTTCTTTTGGTTTATATTTTGTATTTGATGGCCAAAGTTGCTGTTTTTCTTCACTAGCCTGAGCAGCATTTTTAGTGAGGTTAAAAAAAAAAAAAGGCAAATGAGAACTTAAAATGTTTTGGTTTGTTTTGGTTGGAGGCTTTGTCTTTTTTTTTTCCCCTCCAGGATGTTATACCTACTTGGAACAGATCTTTTTCCCAACACTATATGAAAACTACGGTATTTTAAGTATAAATCAAGTTTAAGTTATTTTAAATATGTGTTCCCAAATTTCTGCTTTATATAAGGCTACAAAATATACCTTTATTTATGCTAAGGCTAAACTTAATATGCTGGCCATTTGAATGAAAACCAAGTATAAGAGTGACCCCCAAATTTCTGACCAGGTTGATGCTTTTCCCTCAGTGAATAAGCATCTCAGGGCCAGCATGCACATAAACTTTGTAGGGGGGTGCACTGGAGGCATTGACTGATGAAATCAGTGCACTACCAGCATCCTACATGGCTTTGGAAGCTCATGTCTCTAATAGAATCTAGTAAAATTTCAAGCTCAATTCAGCTTTTTCTGAACATTCTAAATATCCAAAGGACTGGAAGTGTTAGTAATAAACTGTCAGAAGAGCATAACTTAAAAAAATGACTGGATAGAATACGGCATAAACAGGTCCAGGAGAAAGCATAAGCAGCAGAAAAATGAATTTCACTCTATTCTTGTTTTCCTAACTCTCCTGAAGAACAGTTTCTGTAGTACTTGTAAGGTACATCATGTCTGTTCTTTCTTGTTCTTGCTTCCATTTTAGAATGCTGCCTCCTGAAGTTCATCCAAGATATATATTTTCATCTGGAAATCTCTTCCTTACAGTCTTGAGTCACACTATGAAAATGTGGACTATAAATTATTAGTGGAGAACCAGTCCATTGTCAAGAGAATAGGGAATAATTTATAGCAGTAAATGAAATTATTTTCATCCATCTTTTTCCTTCACCTATAGATTGCAAAGTACTCAAATGTACAATTGTTTCTATATTTTCACAGATTTTGATAAAAAATTTGTAGTGAAATGTGTCCAGTGAGACTCTTGAACATCTCCAGAGAAGGGCAACGAGGTTGGGAAGAGGCCTCGAGCACAAGCCCTATGAGGAGAGGCTGAGGGAGCTGGGATTGTTTAGCCTGGAGAAGAGGAAACTCAGGGGAGACCTCATTGCTGTCTACAACTACCTGAAGGGTGGTTGTAGCCAGGAGGGGGTTGGTCCTTTCTCCCAGGCAACCCACACCAGAACAAGAGGACACAGTCTCAAGCTGCACCAGGGGAAGTTTAGGCTCAAGGTGAGGAGAAAGTTGTTCACAGAGAGAGTCATTAGCCATTGGAATGGGTTGCCCAGGGAGGTGGTGGAATCACCATCCCTGGAGGTGTTCAAGAGGGGATTGGACGTGGCACTTGGTGCCATGGTCTAGTAGGCATGAGGTCTTGGGTGACAGGTTGGACTTGGTGATCTTTGAGGTCTTTTCCAACCCTGTTGATTCTCTTCTATGATTTAGGAATATCTGAGCTAAAAACACACCCCCTATAGATTAGATGTTTAGACATAGAAGGACCATGGCATTATTTATGTTCCTGAGATTCAAAATCTCCCTTTTTGAAAACACTCCAGCCCAGTATCTGTCTAACTACTCCAGGAAGATTGTAAGCATATTAAACTGATAACAGACTGATGAATATTTATAGTCAGATATATTTTCTTTACTACAATGACTCTCTACATAAGTTTCAAGAGAAATGTCCAGGATAAAAGTCAGTCTGGAAAAATGTATCAAATTACCCTGTCTCATGCTGATAAAAATATCACTTAATTTCTGAAAATGTTTCCTAAAGACTCTAGAAGATCTCAAGAGTAAGTCTATGTGGGTATTTTGGCTCCAGGCCCTTGTCCACAGTCTGAACATGGTACCACCATCCTTTCACATCCTTTCACAGGCCATGATTCATGCTGAGATCTCTTTTTTTCTTTAGACACAGTGGGAAGCTCTTGTTCTTTCTATAAAAGCTTTTGGGATGGGCTGGTACTGTGTGTCAAGGGAGAGTGAGGCAGAAAATCAGATGTTCCCCTACAAAATATCTATAGGAGTTTAAGTGGGTACCTCAGCTATTCTTTTGCCACTTTTGCTGAACTAGCCTTACAGAAACTCAGTGTCTTTTTCCTTAAAGCAGTGCTAAGACATTGATTATTATCCTCTCACACTCAGCAGTCAGAAAGGTGTTTCTCCATGCCTTCACCATGCTCCTCAACACCCTGTTAATCCTCCTGTTTCAGGTGTCACTGAGACGTTAATATTCCATCCAAGAAGTGTGCTGCAGGAACTGTCTGCAAAGATTTCTTCACATATCACGTGAGTGAATTGAGCCATACATTGATTCAGGATAATAACTTATTTGGAGCACTTGTGTCACCAAGTGTTCTTCAGATATACCCCACTTCAGAAAACTCCTGTTCAGCTACATTGTGAAACTGGAGGTATTTTGTTCTCAATAAATATGGAAAACATCCCCATTTATGCAGAAAAATTACCTTCTAATCTTGCAGAAGATGAGCACACATCTTGCTTGAAGCACCTTTCATTTGACTCCAACTGTACAAGGAATCTCAATATTTTATCTGAGAGGCTCTTAACCTCTCCTATTGGAATGCACATTACAGATGTTTCTGGTTTTCAGGTTTTTTTGTCTTTGTGCAAGGCAAAGATCCTTTGACTGCTTTCACTGATAATTTGTGGAAGATCAGATTTTAGCTTTTCAATCTTATGCAGTCCCTTCTGGTTTATATTTCCCATTTATCTCTAGTATCTCTTTGAATCAGCACAGACAACCTTGCCAACCCAAAACCTAGGGAGGCTATAATTTCCTGTTTCTCCCCAAAGCTCATCTGAATTCTGACTTGTGGGATTCCCTCTAATAGGACAGCTCATAGAAACAATTAGCTGTCCTCAGAATCAGAGATGCTCTGTTTCCATGGCAGCTTAGTAAACAGAAAGCATCAATCACAAAGCGGGGGCGGGGGGGGGGGGGAGTAAATTACCATTATGCACTGCATAGCATTTCCATTCAGAAAATGTGGATATGCTTTAACAAAATCAGCTTAATGCTATTCAGAAAATTTTCAGAACTCCTACAGAGCCTAGGACTTCACATGTAGGATTTCAAAGTCCAAAGAACTTTTAAAGATGATTCAGTCTCACACCATTTCAAAAGGTACTAATCCTTCGGAGGTTTGTAGTGTGTCTTGAAACAGCTGTTAGTAACACGAGGTATGAGCAGTCTGACAGTAGAGAACACAAAGACCTTCACTCCTTCCCAAGTCCCTTCCCCAAAAATATGTTAATTACATTGAGGAGGATTAGAAAATACACTTGTGAAGTTTTGTTAAGGATTCTTGGTTAGTCACAAGACTGAATGATGAGATCCCCATGACTTGAGTCCTTCTATAAGCTAAAGTATGGGGCTGGGGAAAATGCTTTCAAAATGTTTGTTTTCCTGAGTGGCCCAGACAAATTCTTTAAAAATTAGTTATTCTGGGGAGAATAATGGAGAGAGAGAGAGTGGTGGTGCTCCCACCACATCCTTATCCTGACTGCTCTGCTTTCTTAAGAGAGTTACGTATAATGCTAGAGGATGCTATCTTTTGGTGATCCTGCCTGTCAGGCTCAAGTAGCTAACTTGGCATCTCTAATAGTCCCAGTGTGGGGATTCCTGAATAATTACACCAAGCTACTTATCTGAAGTCTGAATCACTGCAGATGGCACTTGACTGGTTGGAGTGCAGCACAAACTCTTCTCTCCAGCAGCCCAATTTTCTAAGATGAGTCAGGAAAGCAGTGATCTCATTACTCTTACAAGTACTATTCTGGGATATAGTCTAGCCACAGGGATGATATCTATCTATCTATCTATCTACATTTTTTTTCCAGAAGGATTACTATGAACAACAATACAATACAACTGCAATAAGTGCAGTTTAATTCAGGTCTTTGTCATCTGAAAAAAAAATCTTCAGGTAAACTTGTCAAAAAGAGGTAGACAAAATTAATCTCCTGAGTCATGTCCATGGTATTGGGCTCAGGAATTTGTGTCCACATCCACTCTTCAAGATGTTGTGTAGGTACTTTTTAATGTCTGATGAGAAACAGGTGAATTATTGATTTTTCAGTTCAATGAATGAATTACACACACCCACACAAAGCCCCAAAATCCTGCAGAAGTACTCATTATCAAAAAGAAGATGTGTTTCCACCAGGAGCATCTGTGTGGAACACTGTGAAGTACTGTGGCACATTGCTGACATCTGTGAGATACTATGAGTCATGCCTGTGGTGGTGACAACGGTCACAATGCCTCACATTGAAGACACATCAAGGGACCAGGCATTAGGACAGAAAAAATACTTTCTTGATTGTTCACACATGCAGTGTTTACATGTGGATGGCAAACAGTATATCACACCTCTCCAGGTTAAGTCCTGTGGCATATTCAGGTCAATCCCAACAATTTGCTAGTTAGAAAGGAGGTGGGAGAGAGCAATATCTAACCAATGTTGTGAGTAGCAGAGCTAGGTATAGTAATCAGCTGATCAATTATTACTTTTCCCCCCCGCCTCTTTGTCAGCCAGAAACATATTAGTAGTGACAGCAGGGACAGAGACCAATCATTGGCATGGATAAATCTGTTGGTTCTGGATACCCATGCATGTTCTTGTCCCACTGCTTAACTTTCTGGAGGTTTTCACACAAGTTAGCAAGGGCTCCAAAGAAAAATGCCAACTCAGTATGTGGTTGCAGGAGTTTGTGCATGCCTGTAGAAGGGGAAAATTTGATTTGTCACCATCCTCTTAATGAAGTGGTCTCCAAGTTTCACAAAAAGTATTCACATCTTTAAAGCATTGCTGCCATGAGAGGAAGTCTCAGAGCTGATACTGTCAAATTTACTGAAGCTCAAAGAAGCCATGGAGGGATCACTAAATGCTTACCCATAGCCTGCAGTACTCTGGTATTTAGAGTGATTCAGATTTCCTTTGTTCTCATTCTTAATAGAAATATGAGGAAGAGAATCAGATAAGAAATTGCAGTTGATGACCAAGTTCATTCCTGCAGCTACTGAATGGGCTTTTGATGAATACTCAGGTTGCATTGGTAGCTGCTGTGAAACTGGAAGTTGTGCAGTATTTTAAAAACACTCTGTGTTTTCCAGTGTCAGGAACAGCATTCTGGGTAAACATGGAGTAATATTATCCACTTAGTGGATGATCTGGGTCATGAGAGTTTCTACAGTACAGGAGTACCTCAGTGTCATTCTCTAACTGCCCCCTCTCCCTTCTAAAAGTTTTGGTTCAGTACAGGTCAATTTTGAAACATCTCATTTAGGAGGAATTCCTACAATTCTCTGGTCTTCAGTAAGAGTAAGAGTTACTGCTATGAGATTCTACTGAGGGAAGCCAATGTGGGCATCAGCTATTGCTGGTCTTATGCAGCACAGCTGCCCAAACCCCCAAAGGTGCAGGTTTCTTAAAGCCATTGGCTCTGGATTCAAATTTAGAGAGAAGAGAAACATAATTTTAAAGATTCTGGGGGTTGTGGTTTTTTTTGTTGCTGTTGTTTTGTTTGTATTCTTTTGCTTTCAACTGATATATGCTAACTGTTAGGGTAAGCCCAAGACATCATCTCCTTTGAAAGGATAGCTGTGTAACCCTGACACTTAATTTAGAGACATCAGCATCAAGAAAGGTGTTGAGTTCTCAAACTTCAGTTTCAAAACAGCTGCTGTTTCTAGCTCTAATGTTCTAGCTTAATTCTTTTCTAGGTTTTCAAAAAGGTGTTTTTCTTTAGAACCTGGCAGTTCTAACAAAATTTTCACCTTGAAAGTTTAGTGGCTCAAGAGCTGTGTAGTGGACTGAAGAACGAAGAATTCATGAAAAGCAGATATATCAGGCATTCACACCAGATATAATGCACTGTGATTTTGGTGTGGGGCTACATTGTACTTCTGTGTCATTTAAGGAGCCTTTCAGGCTCTCTGTATCTCTCCACGGAGTGATTTCAGCATGTTCCAAAGAGTTTCATTCATTCATAGCATTCAGTTGGCAATGGAGAAACTACATCTCTAGTGTCCTTCTGCCATTCATATGTGATACAGGAGTATGAAGTCTGCATATCTCAGCCAGGGAATATTTTTTTGAGCAAGGACAGCAGCTGGAAGAGAGATGTAGGATTAAGTCCAGGGATGTGAGGATGGAGATGGCATTTAGTCATTCAATAACATTTTTTCATTGGAGTCAAAGTGAACCACTGGCGTGTAATGCCTCTGTCAACTCACAGCCGAAGAGGAAATGCCTTTGTCAAATCTCTCCAAGTGAAGAATGAACCCACATTTAAAGCATTATCATGGGACCAGGCCAAAACAAACATTTCACCATCTGGTTTCATCTGTTCTGCAGCAGCTTACCAGGCTATCAAAGTATATAATTATAAATGTCTGTTGTAGTTCTTGCCAGATCATTTCCCATGGCAGGAGTTGAAGCACAAGCAGTTGTTCAATGATCTGAAAGCTCTTCATTACACACCAGCCTTATCTCACATTTCAGTAGCTGCATGGTGCACACAAGCTGGTTTGTTTTCACCCATCTTTCCTTTAAGCAGATCAGATGCACAACTAGGAGATCTCATATGTTTTACCCTTTTTTGCTCATATCTTATTCTGTGCTGGCTTTGAAACTGGAAGCTGCAGTTCCAGTACTAGTTTCTACTTCTGGCCATAAGTGAGTTCCCTTTGATAGAGTAATGTTTTGCTGTGACCTTTCAATGTTTTCTGAACTTTTGGTAGGTTCCCTCTTTTCATAGAAAAGGGGGTTCAAGACAAATATTAATTTACAGCATCACATTATGTATTTCAAGAGCTTGTTAAATTGTCCCTGCTCCAAGAACATCACCACCACCGAACAAAAGAAGGGTGATACATGTTTTTTTTTCATCTTGTTAGAAAGGTGTCAATTTGAATTATGTTTGTCTTCTTCAGAATGTCAGGTTCTTTCACTGTGCAGGAGCGTGTGGAAATCCACTATATATTGAACAGCTTGTATTGTTTATTTGCTGTATGAAAATCACCACTGAGACAAATCTAAAACTCATTTAATTCAATTAAAAAAAAAAAAAGAAAAAGAGAGAGACACAGGAACTTTGTGGATTTTGAATCACAACTCATTGGAAGGAAAAATGGAGACCAGAACAAGAGGACACAGTCTCAGGCTGTGCCAAGGGTGGTTTAGGCTGGAGGTTAGGAGGAAGTTTTACACAGAGAGAGTGATTGCCCGTTGGAATGGGCTGCCTGGGGAGGTGGTGGAGTTGCCGTCACTGGGGGTGTTCAGGAGGAGACTTGATAGGGTGCTTGGTTGCATGGTTTAGTTGATTAGGTGGTGTTGGATGATAGGTTGGACACAATGATCTTGAAGGTCTCTTCCAACCTGGTTTATTCTATTCTATTCTATTCTATTCTATTCTATTCTATTCTATTCTATTTCCTACACACAAGATCTTAGTACTCTGGTTGGTACAATTCTGTTTTTCCTCACACAATCATTTCTGTCTCTCTCAAGTATCTTTGGTGGACTAGGGAAGCACCATGATAATATTTGTCTACATTGCACCTGTATTCAAAGGACCATAAAAGATAAATGTCTCTTAAAATGGTTGTCTCACATAACCTTTTCTGCATCAAAAGCAGATGTTCTTCAGGAATCAAGTTTTCTAAATCTTGTTTACAGTCAGTGGATAGACATGGATACAGACAGTGATTTATCCCATTTTTCTAAATGCCTACAACCTGTAGAGACCTCATTGCTCTCTGCAACTACCTGAAAGGTGGTTGTAGCCAGGATGGTCTCTTCTCTCTAGCAACCAGCACCAGAACAAGAGGACACGTTCTCAAGCTGCACCAGGGGAAGTTTAGGCTGGAGGTAAGGAGGAAGTTTGTCACTGAGAGAGTCATTCGTCATTGGAATGTGCTGCCAGGGATGTGGTGGAGTCACCATCCCTGGAGGTGTTCAAGAAGGGATTGGATGTGACACTTGGTGCCATGGTCTAGTCATGAGGTCTGTGGTGACAGGTTGGACTTGATGATCTTTGAGATGTCTTCCAACCTTGGTGATACTGTGATACTGTAATATGCTAAGGCAGAAGGAAAATGCTTAATGTTAGCTGATGAGTTGTTTAGGGCATATATATTTGTAGAACAGACGAAAAATAGTAACAATTTGAGCTTCCTATTAAATTTTTTTCCTAATTTGTTCATTAAAAAAAAAAGTAATCTTTTTTTTAGTGTAACAGTGAAGATTCAGGCAAGAACAAAAATGATATTTTTAACAACCGAATCATTCAGTCACTGTAACAATTTATCCAGGCAGGTAATACATTCTGCAAGACTGAAAATGGATATAGAAGTGTTTTATTTTTTGTCTTCAAAGAGATATTCTAGCTCAGGGACAGCTAGTGGATGTGAAGTGGGAATTAATGAAGGGCAATCCAATGGCCTGTGTGAAGTGGAGGTCAGACCTGCACACTGCAATGTGCTTTCCTGGCCCTAATATCTATTAAATCACAGAACCACAGAGCATTAGGAGCTGGAAGGGACCTTGAAAGATCATCTAGTCCAACCCCCCAGCACCAAATGGTGCTGAGCTGAGTGCAATCCCAGCTCCAGGATGCAGAGCAGAGGCGTTGGAGCTCCTGTGAAATCACAGAGACTCCTCAGTAACTTGCAGCTCAGGTTAAGCCACCTGGGAGATGCCCTGCAAAATCCATCATCACCCACAACAGTAATAGCTGCTTCTATCTGGGATCTCCCTCCTGTCCCAGGATCTGGTGGGGTCAGGCACTTCCCAGCTTAGCTAAGAGGTCTGAAGAGTCGAAGTACGAGTCAGGAGAAGGTGTAGCAAACAGAAGCTGCACCACATCCTTTCCAGCAGCACAGCACATGCTCAAGCTACGCCCAAGAGCAAGCACAGCTCATCTCAGAGCAGGACTGGCACTGGCACAGGGAGGACTGCAGCCATGAACAGGTGGAGAGAGGCAGCAGGCTGAGCAGCAGGAAGGAAAACTCGATGGAGCAGCATCTTACCATGGCACTATCACTATCTCCAAGCACAGCAGTTAACACTCAGCTCATAAGCTTTGCTCAAGTCTATCTCAAAACACAGACAGAAGCCTAACACACAAAGGTGGTGCTGGTGCTCCACTGCTGCCCATTTCAGAAGGATCCAAGCCACTTCCCAGGAGGAAGGGTGCCCTTGTTGTGTTACTGCTGCAGCCTGTTTCCCTCTTTGGCATCAGGAGTGAATACTGAAGAGGTCTAGGAGGAAGAATGGGGAGAACCACTACTTGTTCTCTAGTGCTGAACTTTAGCTCCTTAGGGAGGTTTCCACAGGAGAATCCCAACCTAAGCTCTCATTAGGAAGCACATCCAGTTCCAAGCTTCCCCCCTGCCATTGAGGAGAGCCTCTTCAGTTAACCAGGACGATGCCAGGCTGGCACAGCAGCCCAAATCTGCCCAGTATGCCAGAAACAAGGAACACTTCTACAGGCAGCTGCCAGGCTGGAGCCAGAACTAGCCCACAACATCATCATCCTGAGTGGTTCTCAGCTCCAGGGCTGGACCAAACCCAGCTAGAACACCAAAGGTACCACAGATTCTGCCCCAGACACGTTAGGTGGTTTAAACTCCTCTCAAACACCACAGCAACTCCAGGCCTGCAATTAAAACAAACCAACCACCAAATACACTACAAGGGCAAGGGAGCACCAGCCATGCTCTCTCTGTCCACAGAGCAATGCAGGTAGGAGCTACTTGAACCCACATAAACACATACTCTAGAAAAATGTGCCATTGCCTATAATACCTCTCTGCTAAAAGAACTCAGATGACATGTATTGGTGTCTGTGTAATACATATATAATCCTATAGATTAAGGAAACTAAAGTAAAAATCTCATAGAAAAGCAACTAATAATCAAAAGGGGTAATCTCCTTGTCCTTGAAGCTATAAAGTAATTTTTAAATGGTAAAAAAAAAAAAAAAAACAAAAAACCAAAGTTTCAAGGTAAAGATGTTTATCAGACCTGGAGTAGTAAAAAGGTGCTGACATTCAGGACCAGTTCTGGACATGTAGCATAGACATTATGCCCAGACAGGCTTCAACAGGCCATGTACCGTTGGAGTTCCATCACAGTATCACAGTATAACCAAGGTTGGAAGAGACCCCAAGGATCATCAAGTCCAACCTGTCCCAACAGACCTCACAACTAGACCATGGCACCAAGTGCCACGTCCAATCTCCCTTTGAACACCTCCAGGGACCTTCCAGGAACACATCCAGGAACCTTCTGCTTGATGCTGCAGCTACACAGCTGCTGGCTGCTAATTGCTTCTCCATCACACAGTTCTGACCAGTCACATGTTCTTAAAGATTGGATCCCACTTTGGTAGAGCCACACAAGATTCAGGGTAAGACCAACGTACATTTAGAGCTTTAATCTGTAAATACTTCTTAAAGCAAAGGTTCAGCATCAACAACTATGCTAGAGGAAGAAAAATAAGAAAAGTATTTATATGGCATAAATGATGATATGCTGCCATCATTGGTTGCAAAGTTTTGCTTTGAGACTTGGGAGAGACCTGCAAAACTCCTTATAGCTTTGCAAACAGAGCAAGAGGGAGATGTGCATGTGCCTGATACTTAGAGCTACTGCTGCTCTGCAGGGTTTCCGGACTTTTGCAACTGAGGAACAAGGATAAAGTATTCCCTATGTTTGTATCTCCGAGTGTCAGCGGTACTGAGCTACAGCATTGATATGTTGAAACAAGTAGCAACTTCTCTACTTTGTTTCATTTTCTCCTTGTAGCATGCACTTGTGGCACGTCTCCCTCCCCAGGAAGTTCCAAAGCCACTGAAGATGTAGTTGCTTTTATTTTTAATCAATCTCTCATTGTTAAAATGAATTGGGACTTTTCACTGAGTACTGCAGACCCAAATGATAGAACCTCCTGCCTTTCCTTCCTTCTTTCTTTTTTCCAGGGGAGAAGAAAACAGCCATCTCTTTGCCATTCACAGCTTGGGCACAAACTGCCTACATTTAAGAATGGCAAAGGGTTGTTCCAGAGTCACACCCAAAAAGGGGATGGGAGTTTGGTTATATATGACGGCCCAGGCTTATAACTTTTCCAGTTCTCTCTCTTCACACTGAAGATGTGACTTTAGCCTGTATCACATCAAGCAGACTGGCAAAGCTGTCAGACAACTGGCAGATATGGTGTTAATGCATCGTGCACAGGCATAGTTTTGCACTTGTGCCTGGTGTCACAACATTTACTGAAGGCACCAAAAACCTCACAACACCTGTCTTTTACAATGATGCTTCACTCTGCTTTGTCTTAGTATGGTGTAGCAAAATGTCTTTTAAAAGGCTGCAGGAGGAAGGGAGAATGTTATGCAAGCTTTTCCCAGAGGATGTCAATCCATTTGTATCATTATCTAGGCACTGCCATTAGAGGTTGTTCACTTACAAAATTATTAACTTCAAAGAAGCCTTAACATGGTCTAAAAGCTCCTGTAGTCGGCAAAAGTGATATCCATCCACACTCCACCTTTTGATCTCATAATTGACAGCTGTTGCTGAGATTTTGTGGCATGTGGTACAAGGAGCAGGAGAAAGTTACTATCTGAGAAAGATATATGTACTGCTTTAGCTCCTAGAAGTCCAGAGGTGATCCAGCAAAAAACCCCTATCTGTTTAGCAGCTAAATTCAATTATGCAGTTGTGGAGGAGCAACACTCTCTCTGATCCTCTAATGCTGTGTGAAGAACACTCTACTATTGCCACACAAAATATATTATATCATTAATAGTGCTTCATTAATAGTTCCCACTCTTAGTAGATGTCATTCCTCACTTAGGTCTAGTCTCTGGTATATTCACAGGCATAAAACTAGCAGGGCATTTCAGCAAGAAAAGATCAAAAAGAGATGGAATTCTGAAACAAGCCACCTCCTCTCCCTGCTGGTGCATCAGGGCAGCTTGCATCCCACATCACCTTGCAGGTCCCCTTGTTAGTGCTGGCATGTGAACACATACAAAGAATAAAGGGACCATCTGACTTGGCAGTAGGTAGAATATATAACTTCAAGATTTTGTCCATTCATTCCCACATAAAATCAGTCTTTCTCCAAACTGATGACTGTTGAAACATTTATTAAAGTGATTCTGCAAGACAGATTGTAAGGGGAACTCTGTAGCCTTGCATATTTGTCAGTCACTTGAAGGTGGAAGAAATGCTGGTCCTAGAAATGAATCATCAAAAGTTAAGAGAACAGTCTAAACCATAGACTGCTGGCCTTTATATCTCTCACTCTTTGGGTTTTTTTGTTTATTAGAAAGAACACCTTTGACCATAGCAATCCTTTCCTGAGGACACTTTCATTGAAATAGTCACATTTCTACACAGGATTTTAATTGAATAAAATCAGCATTTTCTGAGGGAAAAAAAAGCACTCTGTCAGGAAATGCTGACCCATTTTTTTGCTAGAACTATTTATTTTAGGGTTGAAATTAAGCCTTTTTCTGTCAAGTTGCACCTTCTAGAGAATAAGGCTCTAGTGCAAATCTGGTAAATCTAGAATCCTGATGAGAATGGAGACAGGGATGACAAGACTCAATATGAGTGATAGAAATCCTGGTCTCCAAGCTGGTGACACATGGGTTTGATGGATGCACCACTAGATGGATAAAGAACTGGCTTGATGGCCGCACCCAAAGAGTGGCTGTCCATGGGTCCATGTCCCAGTGGAGGCCAGTGACAAGCAGAGTCCCTCAGGGATCAGTCCTGGGACCAGTCTTGTTCAACATCTCTGTGGGTGACATGGACAGTGGCATTGAGTGCACCCTCAGCAAGTTTGCTGATGACACCAAGCTGTGTGGTGCAGCAGACACGCTGGAGGGAAGGGATGCCATCCAGAGGGACCTTGACAGGCTGGAGAGGTGGGCACAAGCCAACCTCAGGAGCTTCAACAAGACCAAGTGCAGGGTCCTGCATCTGGGTCAAGGCAATCCCAGGCACAAATACAGGCTGGGCAGTGACTGGATGGAGAGCAGCCCTGAGGAGAGAGACTTGGGGGTGCTGGTGGACGAGAAGCTCAACATGAGCTCTCAATGTGCACTTGCAGCCCGGAAAGCCAATCAGATCCTGGGCTGCATCAGGAGAAGTGTGGCCAGCAGGACAAGGGAGGGGATTCTCCCCCTCTACTCAGCTCTGGTGAGACCCCACCTGGAGTACTGCATCCAGTTCTGGAGCCCCTATTACACGAGGGATCTGGAGGTGCTGGAAGGTGTCCAGAGAAGGGCCATGAGGATGATCAGAGGGCTGGAGCACCTCTCCTATGAGGACAGACTGAAGGAGTTGGGGCTGTTCAGTCTGGAGAAGAGAAGGCTCCAAGGTGACCTCATTGTGGCCTTCCAGTATCTGAAGGGGGCCTACAAGATGGCTGGGGAGGGACTTTTCAGACTATCAGGGAGTGATAGGACTAGGGGGAATGGAATGAAGCTGGAGGTAGGGAGATTCAGGCTAGATGTGAGGAGGAAGTTCTTCCCCATGAGAGTGGTGAAGCCCTGGAATGGGTTATCCAGGGAGGTGGTTGAGGCCCCATCCCTGGAAGTGTTTAAGACCAGGCTGGATGAGGCTCTGGCCAGCCTGATCTAGTGTGGGGTGTCCCTGCCCATGGCAGGGGGGTTGGAACTAGACTATCCTTGTGGTCTCTTCCAACCCTGACTGAAACTATGAAACTAAACTATGAAATCATCCACCTTTATTGTTCCACAGTTCATTATTTATAGTCTTACCTTATGCATAGTTAATTCTATTCTAATGTAACACACACTATTGGTTCATCTCTAAAAGGTTACATCTGTTTATTTCACACTCTGTGTTTTTTTCTATTCAGGCTAGTTCCTCTTCTTCCCAGATCTCACTTCCTCCTTATCTTGTTTGCCTCTCCTCGAGGTCGGCTTGACCTTAGCATACCAGACAATCAGCACTTTTCCACAACTCCTACTTCATTGCTCTATTTTCAACAGAAAATCCTTCAAGGCCTGAATTGCACAGATGTTCCTGGGACTCATGTCCTTTTTCTTTAAGCCAGTCTGCAACAGAATCCCACTAGTGCTAAAGAAAACAATAATGCCTCTTTTCAAAAACAACCCCAGATGTCCATTTTCCTGCACTGAAGCCATTTCCTGCCAACCAAACAACTAATAAGCCAAATACATACAAACATTAAAACTACAGAATTTTTCAGGGAAATTGCTAACGCCACCTATACTTTGTGACCATGCTCATCTTTCTTTAGGACTCTGCTAGTTCCTCCCTGTGACAGGTTGGGCTGTGCCTTTAAGAAAAGGATAGCTGTAGAATTCTCTAGCTGAATGTTTGGGTGTAAAAAGGAAAACAAAGATTAGTTCTAAACGAATTTCATTGGTCAGATGTGAGATGTACCACAGCAAATATCTCTAACATTCTTGCTCTCACTCACTTTAGCTTCAGGCTCTCTGACTTTTCGTTTCTTGCCAGTGAGCATGCAACTGACCCTGGAATGCAACTGATAAGATAAGAATAACTAACTTTCTTAACAACTGCTTTGAGCTAACAAATTTCCCTTAATATCCTTTTCTCTCTCTTTCTCCTTTTTCACCTAATTAACTACTAGGGGAAAGGGGAGGAGGGGAAGAGAGGTTTGGGGGGAACCCGAGGGGGAATCCTCCTCGGGAGGATCTGTGTTGTGTTATTACCTGTAAATTCTTGTGTAACATTGTGAATACTGTATATTTTGTGCATATTTGTTGCATTCCATTGTAGAGTGTAGTTTTGCTTGTGGAATAGAGCATTCATTCGCTTCTCCACCTCGGTTAGCTGTGCTTTTATTGTTGGTGCGCGTGGGCTAGAGCATCACACCACTACACTCCCCTTATATCTGAGGAGTCTGGAGCCACAGAGCTCTTATGTTTATGCTCTTCAGAAATCTTTCAGTAAGTTGCTCTGAAATCACCAGCTTTCCAGAGCCAAGTCAGGTCCTGACAGGGATCACTGGCTAGGCTCCTCAGCTGAGCATGACATTTCTGTCCTATGTAAAAGCCACATTTTAGAATTTACTGCAGAACAGAAATGACAGTTTTCACAAAACCTTCAAAAAACCTTCAAGGTCTTCACAGTGCTGCTGATTTTGTGCAAATCATTAGTAAAGATGCTGTGTGATGTGTCTTGCTCTCAAGCATATGGCAGTATTACTTCAGAGAAGCATCAGAAAAGGGGAAATCGCTGTTCTCTATTTGTCCCCATCTATGCAGATACCTGTGGACATCTGAGGCTTATTGATACCTAAGGCTATACAATGGGCATTTCTTTCATGCATCCACCAATCACTGACTGCATTGTGGTTCAGGGGCTGTCAGAGGTAATTCTTAACTGGCACAACAGTGACAGTCCAGATGCTGGAGAAAGCTGTGGGTTTATCATCTAGACAATAAATAACACTGCCGCATCATCCATACATGATAGGATGTGGGTGAGCTTTGCTTTGCCACATAGAGCAACCATCAATTGCATGGTGTTTGGGGACTGCTCTCAGGGACTGGCTTAAATCCTATAGAGGAAGTACTGAAATTGCCCATGTTCATTCTATGGCAGGCTCTTCTACTCCCTATGCCCTGTTCTTCCAAGCAGAGGAGCCTTATACTTCACAGCAATTCCAACATAACTAAAGATTTCCATTGCAGAATACTGTACTGAATGCTGAGCTTAAATGATGTCACTAGAGCTAAACATGCTGTCTCACTTGGAAGCACTGCTGCCTACTTAATTACTCAAAGGGTAAAGGACTGTGAAATCTTTGTATGTAACCACAATTATTCCACTATTTCACTGTGTAGGTTTCAGCAAGCAACTTATTTCATGTTTTTACTGTGCTTCCTGTCAAATGGAGCTGACAGTACTTGCCTGGCTTAAAGACATATGGTGAGGTTAATTAGCTCGTGTTTGTGCAGTGTTTTGACAAATTAGAAGTGTTATTTACAGTCTAAGTGTTATTACTGCTGTGTTGAAACTTCTGCATAAATGTCATTTTCATTGAAAAATACAATTTTGTTGAAAGATACATTTTCCCTAGGAACTTGGTCTCTCTCTTGTAGAGGATGTAACAAAACAAAAGAACATAATCTCTTCCCTCTGACAGAAAAAGGGGAGCAATTCAGCGTTGTGAACAACAAAGCAGGTTTTCTCCCTGAAGATGCTGCTGCCCATCTGCTCTCAGGCTGACATGGATCCTGTAATAATATGGTTGTGGCGTTCGATCACTCTAGAGTCACTACAAGCACAGCTTCCAGGCCAAAATGTTCCCAGGTGAAGATGTTTATCACATTATACAGCAGGGTTATATATTCTTTTAGAAAGCATGTGTGTCACATCTTAACTGGTTATTTTCTACTGGCAATTAAGCCATATAATAGGTTAAAATAGCAAAATGATATTCCGACACATCCAACCAAATTCTGCCAAGTTTTGGTCTTCAGTTACAAGACGCTTACATTCTTTTCTAAGTCAAAGATTAAACATAGCCTTCTCTAACTCAAGCAAGGGCAAATCTTCCCCTGCATTTCCCTCTTTCTTTCTCTCAGTTATTGATAAGGTGTGCATTCCTAACTCAAGGACAAAACACAGCTGTTCCAAAGCTATCTGAAAATAACCCTTCTCTTACAGGATCCTGCATCACACTCATAGCTTCTCTCACGTGAGACAGTTATACAAATCATCAGAGATATTCGCTGCAAGGAAGGTGCCAGAGCAAAGTCTCAATTACTTATGAAATGGGATAAGAGAGTAACACTTGCCTTCCTGTGAGAGACTAAAGCTTATCTCTCCTGGTGTGACTCAACAAAGGTAAAATCTCTTGCTGCTTGCCCAGACAATAGCTGATGTGTGTTGGGCAGAGCCACTGGAAGGACTCTTGGAAGGTGCAAAGATAACATTGCTCACTGGACTGCAGCTGGCCTACAACAATGGCCCAAGGGCCAGCCATCGTGCCTTCAGGACAAGATCATTTCTAGCCATCAGATACCCCAGGAAGGGAGGATGATGAGACAATGGATTCACCACCTGTTTCCTGATGTGTAATGAGTGTGTGGGTAGGTAGATGGAGAAGGAGGAGAAGGAGGCCTCCCCACCTCCATCCAGACCCTGCCCAAACTCACCTGAATACACAGAAAGATTTCCTGGGGAACGATACCTGGACACTTACCTAAGGATGACTTCCTGGCCCCTGAATTCCTGAGGGACAATACTTGGACACATAGCTAAGGATTAAAAACTGTATAAAAGACTTGAGCAACTACTGGCTCAGAAGAAGAAAAATGCAGAAGAAAGAAGATGGCACCATACGCTGGAAACATCACGGGGCAGCACAACAGATCTTGGACTCTGAAAACCCTCTCTCCACCTCTGACCATTGGTAATATAATCCCTTTCCTACTCTCTCCTTCTTCTCCCTACTCCTTCTCTTTATCCCTCTCTATTTTTTCTCTCTCTCCCTCTGTTTCTGATCCATCCACTTTATTTGTGTAATAAATAGTCTAGTTGTTGATATTTTGGCCTCATTTGTGCCTCTCATTTCACAACACAGGAATATTCAAAAGAACTGAGTCTCTTTCCCACTCCGGACCGAGACACTTCCCCAAATCCATGTGTGACTCAAGACATTTAAAGAATGGTTTATAGAAGATGTTTTCTATTTATTACATAAATGTATTTGAAAATCTGAAAAGTCAAAGTGAGAAAAAATAGTTTATCTCCAAACATGTGGTAATTCATCACAGATATTCCCACAAATTTTTGATCTGATGCTGCACCTATAGCTTATCATTTTCTTGCCCTAGTGTAGGAATGGAACAGAAACTAAAGGAGATTATAAATGGATTTTTCCCTGATAGAAAGTTCACTGTAAGTTTGCCTTTGCTTGTCCTGAGTGACTAATAATAGAAACTAGCTGTTTGTCTCTTTGATTTTTCAAAATCTAGAGGCAAAAGTTGGATTCCTGGCTTATGTTAAAATAGTGTGGCCAGCAGCAGTAGGGAAGTGATTGTCCCCCTGTATTCAGCAGTGGTGAGGCTGCATCTCAAATGCTGGGTTGAGTTTTGGGCCATTCACTACAAGTACATTAAGGTGTACATTAAGGTGCTGGAGCTTGTCCAGAGAAGGGCAACGAAGTTGGTTAGGAGTCTAGAGCACAAGTCTTGTGAGATGAGTGCCTGAGGGAACTGAGTTACTTAGCATGGAGAAAAGGAGGCTGAAGGGAGATGTCATAGCTCTCTACAGCTATCTGAGGTCATAGAAAGTTGGATATTGGTCTCTTCTCCAAAGTAGCAACAATTAGAATAAGAGAAAATGGCCTCAGGTTGCACCAGGGGAGGTATAGGTTGGATATTAGGAAAAAAGTCTTCATTAAAAGAGTTGTCAAGCCTTGAAAGAGGCTGCCCAGGGAACTGGTGGTATTTCCTTGAGGTATGTAAAAGACACAGTTTGTTAGTGGCTTGGCAGTCTCAGGTTAACAGCTGCACTTGATGATCTCAAAGGGTCTCTTCCAACCAAATAATTTTATGACTCTGTGATTTCCTTATGCTCCTTATACCCTCACACCTTCAATTTTTATCTGCTTCAGTGAGACTGGAGGAGAATTACAATTTTTAGTGTGACAGAATAACATTACAAAGTCTTTTGACTCATAAAAATTGACTTCTGGTTATTGTTTTCAGGCATTAAAAGAACACTTGGTTTTATTCCAACTTCACCTACTTCTAATGGAAATAAAAAGAAAGTACTATGGGGTTAATTTTTCTTATTATATGTTTTGATTTTTAATCAAAACCCTCACTGGAATATAAATAGGAATAAGAAGAAAGCAAATTAAAAACGTTTAGAATGTTTCCTTGCTCCTCAAACAGCTCTAACTTAGCTTTTCCTGGAATATAAGCATTCTAATGAAAGATAAGTCTGTTCTCAGCAAGGGTTTGCTTCCAGGTTTCCTTTTTGCAACTTGACATACACCCCCAATTTTGTAAATGTGCTGTCTGATCAGTTATGCAATTTAATAAAAATACAGTTTGCAGGCTTAAGTCTTTTCAGCTCCCAGGTAACAGGTCTTCCCAGTTTGATGGTAATGCAGTTAGGGTAACTCTGATAGTGAAAATCATTCTCAAGCTCTTGTATATCCATCTGAGAAGATGTGTTATAGCCATGTCAATTGGAACATACTCTCCAGAACACTGCTCTAAAGGCAGCATTTTGATCTCTTCTTAAAAGGTATTTATTTTTTAAGGAGCATAAATTTTACACTTTCATACATAAACCATTCTTCTGTTCAGTATTTTTCATTATCTTATGCATCTGTTGAGTTTTTCTTGAGCCTTATTTCTAGGGATAGTCTACAATTCAACTTTAGGATAAAGGAAACGTTTTTTACAACTTCTGTTATCATTAATGCTCCTATCACTCTGAGATAAAGGTGTCCAAAAAACTGGAGTTTGGAAGAGACTTTGGGTTAAATCTTCATATTGGTCAGTCTCAAAGGCTTTGCTTCCCCTGGGTTTTAAAATTTGGTTTACAGATGTATTTAAGGCTACTGAAAACATGGCTACAGATAAATTATTTTGCAGTCTCTCAGGATGGGCGAGAGAAGCCATATTAAAGCAGCATCTTCAAACATCCCTTAAAACTAAGGTTTTATTCTCCACTGCTCCTCACTTTGTGCAGTCATCTGCATCTTTGAAAAGACACTCTATGTGCCTGTTCTAATCCAAGCAGCACTTCACTTTCAGCTTGCACTCACTGAGACAAATCCTCAGCTGAAGAATATTGGTAATGCTTTATTGCCTTCAGCAGGGAGTGGAATCTCTGGTTTAAACTGTCTGAGGGATGCTTTGGTCCACTTACTTCAAGTTTTGAGAATGTCACTTGCATCCCTCCTTGCTGTGGCCATCACCTATCTTCCTTAGTAGGTAATTTTATTGTGCAATCCATTTAGTAGTGAAATCACAGGACTGTGTAATTTCTGATCATTGCTTTAATAAAAGGGAGTAAAGTTGAACAGCATATTTTTCAGTCCTAATTGAAGTGTAGATCACCTGGTTTACTGCCTCTAGCTAAATCTCCTAATTACCAAAAAATGTTCTAACCGTTATGTAGTTTTGAAATGAACATAATATTATGACAGCTGTTTCCAGTACAATGAACAGCAGCTGAACTGCACAACCACTGCATGGAGCAAATGTCTTCAACGACTGTTCTGTTCATCATTCATCTCTGTCCTTTGTTTCATGACTAGCTCAGGATAATTTTCCCTTCTGCAAGCTGCAGTTCTTCACTTCCAAGAGGCAATGGCTTATGGGATTTACAGACAGATATGGGCAGCTTCATACAATCGACTGGCTCATTAATATTGCATGCTGCCTGCTTGGGCTGCTGATGGGGTAATGTAGGAAGGTGAAGAAGGATGGGATTTGCCATGCTGGAGAGTGAGGAGCTGCTGCTGTTACCCAGAGTGGATCTTGGTTATCTTGGAAAGCTGTGTTAAAATTCTTAGGCAAATAAGTAAAAAGATGTCTCTCTAAAGAAAGACTGCACTTGTGAGCGCTGCTTTAAATATTGGTAGTCTTCTGAGCACCAGCTGCAGACACATTAGGTAGTTTATAAATATTAAAATTTAAATACAAAGGAGTGGTGCATGCCCCCCCATGCCAAGATCTACTCCATGATACATCCATTTTTGCAACTCCTCTCCTGCAATCACTGATTCTATGGTAGTTATGTGTTTTCTTATAATCACTCCTAAATGTAACAGGGGCATCTGTCATGGCAAAAAAGGTGCAGAAGTGTGGGAGCTGTTATTGTAGAATTCTTCATGGTGTGCAAGCTGCTTGGATGAAGTAAAGACTTTATGCTTCTCCCCTTAAGTAGAAACTGTAGAATTTGTTTAATTGGCAGATTTGTGTTTCTGGCAGAAATCTAGTCACTTAATTGGGTGGTAAGAAAGGTACAGCTTGATACAGCAAAAACACTGAACAGGCTGTGTACTGTGTATTCACTTTATACCTGAGAATAGAAGGATTGAAACCAATTCTGGCATTGATTTATCTACCATGTAGACATTCAGGGACTTCCTTAATTTTTCGGAAGTGTTTATATGATTAAGGGAAACTACTTAGTCATTGATTTATATCTAAAGTCTTCATATGCAGCACCTTTTCAAACTTCCTTATTCTGAATGCCTGATGTGCAGTTGCTCCCTTTGTTTCTCTGTAGCCTGAAAATGGTGAGTACAGTTGCACAGAATATCACTCAAACTACCACTGACATTGTTTGAAACACATTTTGTGCTTGTACTTGAACCAGAAGACCAGAGTCAAAGCAGGTAATCTGGAAGATTGTTTCCCAATAAATTTCACCAGGCAGTGTTTTACTAAGATGCCACTGAAATGTCAAATACCACATAATTCTGCACTGGACCCATCACTGAGCTGCTTTTATTTTACTGAGTACTTGCTCTCATCTAAAGGCTACAAAGTCACTGTAGTTTGGCTGTCAGTAAAGTAAAAGACATGATAAATATTTTTTGTATTTCTTTTGGGGAGGACAGGAAAATACCCTTGGCATTTGCACAGCACAGCGAAGATGTTTTTCCCAAACTCCCATGCAGCAAAGAGCTCTTCTTGTACCCATGTCTTCCACATGATGATACAGATATGAAATCATGATTGCAGCTCAATCTTTCAAGAAAACTAGAGCAAGATGTGAAGAAGAGTAGCAAATTTTGAAAAAGAAGGAGATGGTTGTACTCTTCATGAAAGAGAGTAAGTTGAATTACTATTATATTTGACACAAGCTAAGACTGTGTGGGCAACCAGATCCTGTGCTTCAGTGGACACCGGGTAATATGCTAACGCATGCTGGCTCAGCAGGGAATTGAAAGTGAAAGGAGCAACAACACTAGAAGCATGTGGAGGTAGCAGACACTTGAACAACATTGAAATTTGGTATTGCTGAGATGAATAATAAAAATCCCAATGATCTTCTGAAGCTGGTGTTTCCTTCCAGGTATTCAAAATCTGTAGTCCCGGAGCCAAGGGGATGGAATTATTGTTTATGTATCACACTTTTACAATGTGTATCTTTTGAAATGAGAGCACTGACTTAATGCATGGGTATACTGGCTTGTCCTGACATTGGTCCAGTGTCCAGGCCCTGCTTTTGAGTGTATCACCTACAAACTACAAGATCTTTCTTTACTCTATTATAGTGTCTCTAAATTTTACTGACATTCGCTAAGCCCCAGAAAAATATATCTGAGAGCATCAGGGCTTTGGAAATTCCTTTTAGAAGCTAGATAAGGTGAAAAAACAGAGGTGTCCTGGGACAGAGAGAAAATAAACTGATGGCAGAGCCTGTCACAGAAAGAAGGTCTGGGAAGTCCTTCTTTCCCCCTTCCTCAGTCTTGCTGTATTTTCGTGTATTGATAAAAGTGACCCTTGAGGCTGTCCATGGAAATTGCTTCATTTGCACTATATTCATCAACTGGTAATGTAAACACAAAGAGCTTTTGCAGGGAAGAATATTAGACTATTAGGGAAGAACTCAGAGGGGAAATTTTGCCAGGGAAAATGTGTAGAGATGTTTTTTTTTAATATAAATTCAGTAACAGATTCCTGAAATTCCCAGACACTAGTTTCCTCCCTTTGCCAGATAGCAGCTCAGGACTGAGAGGTAGCATTGCAAACCTCCAAGTGCAGACAGGGAAAACCGCTTCTGAATCAGTTCATTTTGCAATTGCTTGAAAAATGTGTAACAACTATCCAAGAAAATCAGTGGTTGCTATCTAACTGCTTGCTGAATGAAGCACAGCGACAGGCTTAAGCTATTTGAAAGGTCAAGACAGAATCTCATCAACAAGGTGCAGTAGTTTTCCAGTGGATCCATCTATATATTTTCTCAGAACTGCTTTGATGGTCCCCTTTTTGGGGGAAAATGAGCCTCTCAAAACCAATCTCAAGAAGGGCAATGTTGCCTGACATTTTCAAAACAGCATTTAGTCTTGAAGCTCTGTAAAAAATATGTGTGCATGTGTTAAATTCTCACGGCTCTTGACAAACCCCACAGTAGTTGTATTCTGTTAAGTGATCTCTTACTACACTCTAATAAGTTGTTAATTTTTGGTTTATTTACAAGTAGCAATGAGGTTGGTGAGGGGTTTGGAACAAAAGCCCTATGAAGAGAGGCTGAGGGAGCTGGGGTTGCTTAGCCTGGAGAAGAGGAGATTCAGGGGTGACCTTATTGCCTTCTACAACTACCTGAAGGGAGGTTGTGGACAGGTGGAGGTTGGTCTCTTCTCTCAGGCAACCCACACCAGAACAAGAGGACACAGTCTCAAGCTGTGCCAGGGGAGGTTTAGACTGGATGTTAGGAAGAAGTTCTATACAGAGAGAGTGATTGCCCATTGGAGTGGACTGCCCGTGGAGGTGGTGGAGTCACCATCATTGGAGGTGTTCAGGAGGAGACTTGATGGGGTGCTTGGAGCCATGATCTATTTGTTTGGGTGGGTTGGACTGGTTGATAGGTTGGACGCGATGACCTTGAAGGTCTCTTCCAACCTGGTTTATTGTATTGTATTATTATTCTTCTTGTAAAAAATCATTGCAATACATTCTCTCCACATTTTTTCCCTGTTTTCTGAGAGTTAACCACTACATTTGGAATGAACAAATAACACAGAAAATGCCCAAACAGAAAACCTGTGAACTCCACAACACCAAGAACAGTAGGAAGAGCATGGACAGCCTGCAGCAATTTGTAGGGACTTTTTCCCACAGGTGCTCATGCCCTTCAGCTCCTCTTGACCAGTCAGGGTTGTGGGTATTCAGTGTTTCTGAAACCCATCCTTACAAATGCATGGGCCAGCATGCTAGCTTAGCTCAGAATAGATCTTGGGATTTCTGACTCATAGTTACTTGCTCTAATTGCAAGACATTGCAGTTTTCAGGGAAATTACTTCTGGTATTCTTGAAGGGTATATTTAGCTGTATATATAGAGTCACACGCTACGCTAATTTAAGTTAAAAAGTTTGTGGGCTTCCACCAGCTGAAAACCTCGTCTGTACATTTTAGTAACTATTCATATGAAATTCTGACTGTTTTAACAAAAAATTAGGCTTACTTTATTGTTTTATGATTCCCTGTTCCATGCGGCCACAGTAACCAGGCTTAAAAGGATACACCAGTAATAGCTGCCTTCTGAAATGAATTCATAGGCACAACCACAGTCTTCTCTTGATATGACAGCTAATCATTATCACCAGGGAGTAATGAGTACATGAGAAAGGGTGGTTAGAAAAGGTTTGGGTTTGTTGAGGGGTTTTTTGTGCCTTGTACATAGATTTGCTGTTTCCAATACAAAGATGAATCTACAATGAGGAGAGCATTCTATCTTATGTTGAACACTACACACATTTCTAGCAGCAATTCTTTTAGTATATGAATATTTGATCACTATTAGAGAAATAAGGACTGATGCACTGAAGGGATTTTGGCAGGTGGAAGCCCCACAAATCATAACCATATATTTGTATTTCCCATTGCATAAAAAATAACACACAGTTATTAATATTTTATGATAGAATTCCTTTGGTTTTCTTTTTTCCTTGGATGCTTTCTGGTGTGATTCTCATTTCAAAGTAAGAATCCAACCACATATTTTCTCTAAGGAAAAAAAAAATTAGGTTATTTAGTACAACATGAAAGCAAACGCTTGTTAATGGCATAATGCAGATCACTGTTGCATGCAATACTTTGTATTCCACGAAACTTAGAATGAAAGACAACATTTTAACAGCTCTGTGCAGCAAATAGAGGCATAAGAAACTGCTCTGCAAGCAAATTCTGATTAACAAATTGCTGCCATTTCTTTCCTCTTCCTCACATGTACATCTTCAGCACTCTATGAAGAGCAGATAAAGCAGCTGCAGAAGAAACGGCGCACTCAATTGAGGCCAAATGTGAGGCCACAGTCATCCTAAGTGAAAATATGACCCAACAGAAAAGAAAACAGCATTGTTTCCACAGGGTATTTTTTACTGCTATTGACTTTCCCTTTTTCAAGTCAGCCTCAGTGTAAAAGTATACCCTTTCTCTTATTTTTTTCTCCTCTATTTTGCAACAGAAAGGCAAGATGTGCTTCATACTGGTAGTTGCTCTGAGAACTGTACTTACAAATCATTGTAGTTATAGCAATGTCAGAGTTGGAGTGCTTCTTTACTGCAATTAGAAGAATTGGCTTGGCAAAATAAAGAAGAGGCCAAATTCTATGTCATAACTCAAACCACACCTAAATTCTGATGTTAAAGGAAGCTAAAATATATAAGATTTAAAGTTTGCTATTACTGACCAAAAATGGATTCTTGCCAATTACTTTTCTGACTAAGAAAAAGCATTTGTGTGTGTATATGTTAAGATTAGTCCTTCTTTGAACTTTTGCTACTGGTTGTTTTCCTTCGTGTTTGTGATTCTTGATGAAGGAATGCAAAGACTTTTACATCCATCTGGAAAGACACTAAATTAAACAGCTAGTTTAAGTAAAATGTCATAACTACCCTGCTTTCTTCAAACCTTTTGCTGAGTTTTGCTTATTCACAGGCTTTGAGTAAGCAGTCTCACATTTTTCAGCATTAATCAGAACCAAGCACCCATATCTTCTCACAATTCAGCTTACAATCACTTCTGAAGCAAAGAATGGGATCTAGGTGCCTGGGCAAGACCTCTGGTCTTCAGCTACCACTCTAGAAAGGACACTCCTGCATAGGTTTTGTGTCATGTGTGTCAGCTTTCTGGAGATCTCAGATAGTATTCTCAGGCTGTCAGACTCGAGGTGAGGAGGAAGTTCTTCACTGAGCGAGTCATTCGTCTTGAATGGGCTGCCCAGGGAGAGTCGCCGTCCTGGAGGTGTTCAAGGGGAGATTGGAGGCACTTGGTGCCATGGTCTAGTTGTGAGGTCTGTTGGGACCTTGATGATCCTTGGGGTCTCTTCCAACCTTGGTTATACTGTGATACTGTGATACCTGTGTAAGATGTCATGAGAGGCCTGTGTCTGTGCACCAGAATTGTTCTCAAGGTGTCTACAAAAACTGTCACTACTGCACCCTCCAGAGAAGGGGTTATGAAGCTTCATTTTTTTCCTCCCTAGTTTTAATGTTCTCCACAGTCTCTCAATCAATATGTCCTGATGCTTTTAGGTGTTTGTTCTTGACTTACAGACTTTTCACTTCAGTCCTGGCCTCAAATGGTTTCCTGTAAAAGTTCTCTCTGGGTTTAGCATTTGACTTCCAGAAGCCTTTACTGGTCACTTCTAAACCTTGATCCTGCAGGGGGTGGAAAACAAAACACAAACCAAACCCCAAACCAACATTGCTTCCAGTTGTAATAAGTTAAAGCTTTGAATTATCTCACACACTAAAAAAAAGTAAAAAAAATAATTTGGAGTTTAATCAGCATTGGGCTGAATGTTCAGACTCACTAAATTTGGCCTTTTCACTTTGCTCATTATGCATTCAGTGTTCAGCCTAGCACTGCCTGACAGCAGTCCTCAATCTCTTCTAGAACTTTAATTAGGACATTGAGAGAGCTGTGGACCAAGAGCATCTAGGCTTTCCTAAATTTAACCCCCGTGGTGACATTGACTCCTCTTTGACCTTGGATACAACATTTGGATCAAAGTACCATTTGATTCATAAGCATTTAGGTTGTGAGAAAAAGCGAATGTCTCACATATATTAAAAGCAAGTGGCACAGAGAAAATGAGCCATAACTTACAAAGACAAGGTACAGTTTTGTTTAAAGGAGAGCAAAACATATCTTTGAGACTTGTTTACCTCTCAAAAGCTGTTCCCAAATCTTGTGGTGCTTCTTCTGAGCAAAATCCCCTGAAACAGTGAAACTTTCCAATTTTTCATGGATCCTTTGAACTATGTAGTTAAGAAGCTTTCTCTAGACCTAATTCAGAGTAGTGGATGACAAAATGTTTTGATTCTCTGAGAAGATATGCAGGGATAAAGTACAAATGCTTTTTTAGCTCTCCTAGTCAAATCAGAACCTCTTTCTTTACTATTACTGGGATGATAAATTACCTCTTTTGTGTGGTAAATTCACACAGCTGCAGAATATATATAACCAAAACTATTAGCAGGTCTTGGATAAAGTAGATCCAGGAATTTTTAGATGTAAAATTAATCAAAAGTTTCTGTTCAATATTAAGGAAGAGCTTAAGACCATTCTCTCTCCAACAGTGGGTATGAAATTCTTTTGAGCTGTTACTACCAACAATTTGAATCATAGAATCAACAAGGTTGAAAAAGACCTCAAAGATCATCAAGTCCAACCTGTCACCCAACACTTCATGACTAACTAACCCATGGCTTCAAGTGCCACATCCACTCCTTTTCTGAACACCTCCAGGGACAGTGACTCCACCACCTCTCTGGGCAGCCCATTCCAGTGGCTAACAGCTCTCTCAGTGAAGAACTTTCTCCTCACCTTGAGCCTAAACTTCCCCTGGCACAGCTTGAGACTATGTCCTCTTGTTCTGGTGCTGGTTGCCTGGGAGAAGAGACCAACCCCCACCTGTCTACCGTCTCCTTTCAGGCAGTTGTAGAGAGCAAAAAGGTCTCCCCTGAGCCTCCTCTTCTCCAGGCTAAGCAACCCCAGCTCCCTCAGCCTCTCCTCATAGGGCTTGTGCTCAAGACCTCTCACGAGGCTCATTGCCCTTCTCTGGACATGTTCAAGTGTCTCAATATCCTTCTTAAACTGAGGGGCCCAGAACTGGACACAGTACTCCAGGTGTGGCCTAACCAATGCAGAGTACAGGGGCACAATGACCTCCCTGCTCCTGCTGGCTGTTTTAATCTGAAATTATTCTTGAACTGAAATTTGCGAAGAACAAGGAGCTTTTGGTAGTGCCAACACAGTGGAGTGGAACCAGAATAGCACTAAGTCAGTACACCATGTGTTTTCTGGTGTTACCATTACTTTTGCTCCTGCTTTGCATCATACTGGATTCAAATGAAGGTTCCTATGCCTAGCCCTAGTAGTGCAGTGCACTGCTGGTGGTGGTAGGGGTAGCTGCTGCACTGTAAAAAACCAAGTTGTTCAGAGGACACTTTAAATTAGGAATATGTTTGATTGCCCATGTGGAAATTAAAGATCCCATAGCAAGTTTTAAGAAGAGTGGAAGATAAACCAAGCAATGTATTGCCTTCAGAGCCACTGGACTTTACTGTGTCCAGTTCTGGGCCCCTCAGTTTAAGAAGAACATTGAGACACTTGAATGTGTCCAGAGAAGGGCAACAAGGCTGGTGAGAGGCCTCGAGCACAAGCCCTACGAGGAGAGGCTGAGAGCGCTGGGGTTGTTTAGCCTGGAAAAGAGGAGGCTCAGGGGTGACCTCATTGCTCTCTACAACTACCTGAAGGGGGATTGTAGCCAGGAGGGAGTTGGTCTCTTCTCTCTAGCAACCAGCACCAGAACAAGGGGACACAGTCTCAAGCTGCACCAGGGGAAGTTTAGGCTTGAGGTGAGGAGAAAGTTCTTCACCAAGAGAGTCGTTCACCATTGGAATGTGCTGCCAAGGGAGGTGGTGGAGTCGCCGTCCCTGGAGGTGTTCAAGAGGGGATTGGACGTGGCACTTGGTGCCATGGTCTAGTCATGAGGTCTGTGGTGACAGGTTGGACTTGATGATCTTTGAGGTCTCTTCCAACCTTAGTGATACTGTGACTATTCAAGCATCAAAGTCATTATTTTATGAAGTGCATGGGAATACTTACACATTGTATGAAATGAACTAATCCAGCCATTTTTGTGTGTGTTTTTATTACCTGGAACTATGTAGGTTACACAATCTCTCAGCTCAGTCACTTTGTTTAGCTTAACTTCTTTCTGAGCAGACAGCAGCCCTGGTAGCAGAGCCCATTCAAAGTCTCTCTGGAGCATGGAGCATGAAACAACATTTTTGCAGATATATTGGTCTTATTTGTCTTTCTGGGTTTGTAATTTGTGACCAATTAATATCCTCCAAAATCACAGCTGCACTCTCAAGACTGTCCTGTCCCACATGCTTTCCCTCAGCTGAAGTGGTGGCAGGTATTCTAGAGCCACTTATGATTAGTTTTAATTGTAGCTACTGAGTACAAGCCAAGCAAAAGTTGCTTGGCTTAGTTTTCTATTCATTTTACTTCAGAACACCTGCTCAGGAAAGGATGAGCAGTCTCATAAATGAAATAAGATGATCTTGATCTTCCCTTTTAAAGAAAAATAAGGCTTTATTTCCTTATTCAGCTCCCATTTTCCAGGGTAGGAAAAGTGTTTTGTCTTCATGATTTCTGTCTACCACTTTTACATTTGTTGTTCTGTTTTGTGCTTTTCCTTTTTTCTGAAGCTGACATTGTTTTTGGAGTGACATTTCCACACTTGCAACATATTTCACTTTCACAGACTAAGATTGTGTACTGGATATATATGGTGTGTATAAAAGGCACATGAAAAAAACAACTCACACACTGATGAACAAAATGTGTGGTAGTGGTGGACACGATGGTAGCATCAAGTTACAGCTTGGAATTTCTCCCAGTTTGAGCTGGGTGCCTTTAAAAAGGATCCACAAAGCAGACAGAAGGTACAGAGCATCCAGGAGGTGTACTGGAATGTATAATGTTTGTATTTCCTCCCATAAATCCTGCAGCTCTATAAATTTGGCTTCAAAGTTATTGTCTTTGGGTTTTTTTCCCCCTTTCTCCTCCCTGGACACAGTGAGCTACCTTATCTGGTGTGGAAGGAGGATGGTTCCAGTCTTATCTGTGGCACTCAAGGCCTGCCCAATTTTTACTGCACAATCTTGGCCTGTTTGGACCTAATTCCAGGATCTAAGGGGAGGCAGTTTCTGGGGTGGGGGTGGGGGGGGAGCAGGGTGGGGAGGAAGAAAGAGTCCTGAGGCATATGTTAAACCCCAGGTGGGGAAAAAAAAGGAGCCCTGGATTTTTGGTCTGATTTGGATCTGGTGGAGGTTTTCTGTGAAGTTTTTTTGGCTTAATGAGCTTCTATGTTAAACCCAGATCATGCATTCCTTTGTATTTTATATCCTTTGTTATGCTCACCTCTATGCATTGTGACATAGTAGTATTATAGCTTGTGAATAGATTTCCCATTTAAACTTTCCAGTCCTGTGTGTGAAGCAATTTTGTTTTGCCCCAGGGGCATGAGAGCAATCTGTTCCACTCTAAACTACAACAGAGCTGGAGACAGGCTAGATACTGTGATACCTTGATGGCCAGAGACAAAATGTGGCAGGTCACTTGCACTCTCTGGAGAATGCATAAAGGCCAGATATTAACTGTCTCAGGACACAAGGTGAAAGATGGACTTACTTGAGGAAGCAAATGGCAGAGCACATTATGAAGAATCCTGAACCTTCATCCTCATAATGTCCACTCATCACTCTCCCTCTGTTTCTTTATCTTGTGAGGGGTGTGGGGGGGTTTGCTTTGAAGTAGGAATCTCTCATATATTTGGAATGTCAGTTCCTAAATTATGGATATATCTCTTAAGTAACTTGGGAACAAGATTAAATTTTACTGGACACTCTTTGAATTTTGACCTACAGAGGAATATGTAGCTGTTCAAAGTTACAGGACATAAAGTACTTCACCATTTTCAAAATAGAAAAGCAGAGGAGTTGAGTGAAAAGATGCATAAAAGTTAATTAATGAAAAAGAGAAGACTACATAAATAAAATCATCAGGATCAGGGAAGCAGATTATTCACTACATGGAGATAAAGCACTTTAGAAAACAAAAAAGTAATTCATGAGTTACAGAAAAAGAGTTTCCTTAGACAGGATGGAGAGAGCACTACTGTACTCTTCTCTAGGTCAAATCTCTTGGAACATAAATCAGAAGAAAACCTTCTTTGACTCGAGCTGAACTATAATTAATTACTACAACTGACAATATGTTCCTACAGCTTTTTGAAGTAAGCTAAGCATAGCTTATGAAACAAACCACAATAATAGGTTGTATCTATGTGCAGCTTTATCAGTTTGACATTTTGTGAAATCTTCTTATCTGAAACATGCAGCCAAAGTATCCCTGGGAATACCTGTGTGTCCTATATTGTCTAAATAGTTTGTATCATGTAAGCAATGACCAGAAACTTCTGTCTACTGGACTGGCCCAGAAAGACATATTTAGGACTGAGAGTGTCAATCCTAAATATTTACTTTGGTGGAATTAGGTGGGATCTACACTGCTGAATGGGAAGCTGGAGTCACTGGCTGCAGTCAAGGAAACAGAGAGTGGAAAAAAGCAATGCCCTTTGCAAAAAAACCCCAACCAAACAAACAACACAAACCAAACAAAAACAAAAATCAAAATGTATTGCATAGAAATAGAATCATAGAATCAACAAGGTTGGAAGAGACCTCAAAGATCATCAAGTCCAACCTGTCACCCAACACCTCATAACTACTAAACTATGGCATCAAGTGCCATGTCCTCTTGAACACCTCCAGGGATGGTGACTCCACCACCTCCCTGGGCAGCCCATTCCAATGGCTAACAGCTCTCTCTGTGAAGAACATTCTCCTCACCTCAAGCCTAAACTTCTCCTGATGCAGCTTGAGACTGTGTCCATTGTTAATATTTTACTTCATGCAAACATTTACTGGAATGGTCAAAGGGGATATGGCAGAAGTGACCTGTATTGTTGTAACATGAGAGAAGACATTTCAGAGGACTCTCCCCCTTAATAGTCTTCTGAGCCCAAAGAAGTTTGGCAAAGGTTGGATCCCACTGTACTTAGCAGGAGAAGAATGCCTATAGAGTAATTGTAGGGAGGCAGTTGCTCATTAAAATAACTCGTGTTGCAGCATAGTCATGGAAATAATAAGATTCCTTGATGTGTGTTTATTTCCCCCTGGAACATTGTGTTGTATTGCGATAGCTTTGCCGGAGCAGTGTGCTTGTTCTGGTTGAAGAAGCTCTTTCATTAGAAACTCTTCTTTTCAGATGCTTATAAATTTCTGGAAAAAGATAATCCCTTGGCCTGACATTTCCTTTGTCTTGTCAAACAAATAGTGCTGATTGTTTTCACGGTGTTTTCTTCTGTGCTTGCTAAAACAGATTGGTTGCTTTGGGGTTAATATGCCAATAAAAGAACCCTAGTTTGCCATCACATATTCACATAAATTTTTACCCATAGAACTAAAGTCTACTGTACTTTAATATATTATATTTCAAGTGGATATAACCATCAAGACAAGTTGTCTGGGAAAATCTGAAGATAACTGAAACAAAGTCTGGAGTGATCAGAAAATGTTTCCATTTTTACAAAGGCCAATTTTGTTGACTCAAATGAAATGAGCATTTACCTTATAATCCCTACTAGATGGATCTCCTGAATAACTGGAGTGAGATTTTTGAGATTGAGTACAGCTTTTAAACTTTGGCTCTGATGGCTATTATTCATCTTTCTTCACTTTCTACAGTGATAAATTCCTGATATCCAGTATATGCTTTGCGTGCCTGCCACTGCTGACACATCTGGAGCATCGCTCTCTGAAACGCAACAGCAGTTGTTTAAGAGCTGTCATTTAGTCTGTCCTATTATTAGCCACTCTTGACCTTCTGCACACTGCCATATTCCTATGAAGTCCCACTAGGATGTTTAGATGAAAGTGTGATTATCATAGCTTTCATTCCAATCAACTTTTTCATGCTTCAGGGCTCTGCATCCCGCAGCACACAGCCCACACTATATGCGTGTGACTGCCTCAGACTTGAGCTGGGCATTCAGCAGTGAAAAAGGAAGGAGAAAAATGCCTATTAAATCTATGTGGTCCATTGTATCAATTCAAGACTTAATCTGTCAATTTCCTCATGCTGCTGTTATGAACTGAGCAATGCTTATTAAAGCTGCTGGAATTAAGTAGATTGAAGAACATCAGAGAGACCAAAGACCAGATATCCTGACCCAAATTTCTATGTTTTCTCCTGGGAAAAGCAGGGCTGTATATGGTTCAGGTTACCCTGGAATTTTGAATAGCAAATTTAAAATGCCTTGTGCATTGTAGTTGCTCACGAGGTCCTAAGGGAAGGATTTATATTCAAATGCATACAGCCATGCATGTTTAAAGACATTAGGCATTTATCTTTTAACATGGGTTTCTGAATTACACTTCTATTTAAATATGCTTGCTCTCCTATTTCTTGAAATGTGCTGCAGAGTATTACATTTGCTTCAGAAATTCAGGGGTACTTCTAGAGTTGGCCTGAACTGTAAAAGCTTTTCTGAAGTGAAGGGGACTATGCTAATTTGTGTCAGCTATTCCATAAATGTCAGTAGTACCTTTCAAAACTCTGTTCGCTGGCCTAGGAACAATTGTCCTGTATTGTATATTCAGATTCTCATTGTCACATCTTTTGTGGTACTGAATCCCAGTGGTCACTCCCACTGTAAAATTCCCAGGATGTGATGTGATGTGATACATGTCCCACAGCATAGCTGATCAATATAACAATGAAGACAGAAAGAAGTGTGAACAAAACCAGAGAATGATGTATCATAGGGAAATAATATCATGGATGTAGTAAACTCCTCAAGCGAGGAATAAGAGGATTCTACCTCTTTTTCCTTCTGCCTTCTAACATTAGAGCTCTGATTGACAAGCCTGGTCTGACTGCAATATTTGAAATTACAAGGCTAAATGTTAATTTTGAACAGAAACTTTGAGACAGCTTCCCGTGCTTGTGGAGTCTAGGACTGTGGATATGATTCCAATGTACATGGAGATCTACCTCCAGTTTGCATCTTAGAGACTTGCTATGCAACAAATGCAAACTACAGCATTCTACTATCACAGAAGAATAATAAAATACCCACTGACCCAGGCTGTGTGAATGGGAACTATGACTTTCAAGCTTATTGAGCTTTTCAGCTGACTAAATTTGTTTGTATTCTACAGCTATGCAAGAGCATTCTGAATTTAATCAAGCCTCTTACTCTGCATCATTGCCTTGCACCATGAGACAGGGTATTCTTGAATCTTGTAGAATGGAAAGTATTCTCACAAGGCTGCACTCATGTTTCCTGTGTGGAGCTTTGATATATCTGGATGGCAGGTGCCTCTTTATAGTCTTTTTACCTGAGTTATCTGGATCAAGGATATCTCACATGTCCTACATATGCTGTAGAAATAATTGTTATTCTACTACAAAAAGAGCCTAATAGCTCCAAGGAAGAAATCATATTACCACCAGTATAACACGTTTTTAGCATGGTAAAATGTTAGTGTGTAGTTATACCAAACCAAACAGGGTGAGGCATGTTTAAAGCCTATCCTAAAAATCAGTTTTAAATATCTGTGGGACATAATTGATGAGTGACAATTTTTTTACCACTATTATTTAATTTTATTTCTGCTGTTAATTCCATTTACTTTTTTTCTTAGTATATTGGAATAACTTCTCTCCTTTGACCAAATCATGCAGGGTGTACATCTATTCAACTTCCAGAGCAAGCAAGCTTGGTGACAGGGTCTTCTAGAGATGGCAAAATGTGTTTGGAAACCACATTTTGAGTTTCTCTATCCCTGTTTTAAATGCAGTGGATGTTTGAGAGAGCTGATCTGTCATCACATTGGTGCCATTTCAAATGCACATCAGGTCTCTGGTCCATGTTTCAAGTTTAACACAGACCTTCAGCGCAGACCTGGATATCATCAGTAAACTTGCTTCATCAGTTCTCTTTGTGGTTGGTGCAGAAGTATTTCTAGTTACTTGTAAACTTCTGATTACAGTGAGTTATGTTTTTAAAGCTCTTTAAAGATCAAATAAGCTGTATGAGCTTCACAAGGGCTAACTTAATGTTCCTTGACTGTGGATCCCCTCAGGAACTAGAGGAGTAAAAATGCCTCCTCTTTGTCACGGTAGTAATCTTTGGCAACGAACTGGACAGGTGAGATATGAAATTTGCCTTCTCTCCTGAACCCATTTGACTCTAGAGGTCTGGTATTAAAAATCCAGTATAGAACTGTGTTTATAAGAGGAGTGTTATGGACTTTGTGATTCTGTTTTTGATATGTCACTGTCAAACGCTGCTCAACTCCCAGCCCCACCCTGAGGACAGTGACAGGTATGTTTCTGCACTTCAGAGGACAACGGTGTGGTTTTAGCCATTAAAGAAAAACCCCCCATAACCTTCCCAAATGTCCTACTCTTTGAGTTGGTACTGAATAGATTACCCACATCTGTGATGATCATGGCAAGCAAAGGAGAGCCTGGCAGCACCAGGCAGTGATTTTCTGTAACATAAGAAAGTTATATGCTTATAGTTCCTAGCTGTTTTACATCCTCTCTACACAAAATTCTTTTACGTAATGATTCATGAAGCATCTTTGTGCTAAAAGAAGTTACTCTAAAAGATCATCAGAACTATTTTTTGCCTAACTAGCTGGGTTTGTATTTCTCTCTCCTTTTTGAGTTGCTGCAATTAGCTGTGCATGAAAGTACCATTTCCCAAACTGATGGTGCAGTATGAGGAATATTGCTTCTTGTTCCCTTACTGCCAATGACTCTTCCTCTTCACAAGCTCCTTTTCCATCCATTCATGAGTTTATCAACACACATAGCAGTCTTTCCCTTGCTATACAAGCAAATACCTTGCTTGGTTAATCATTTATCTGCAGACTTCCTGTCACAACACCTCTTTGGTTATTTATCCCTTTATAGCACTTTCATGAGATTTTATGTATCTTTCCAAGCATGAAATAAGTACATGCATTTCCAGGAAATATATTTTACAGGCCAGTGGGACAGATATTTTCACTGGGGTTAACAGATCTATTCAATTTCTTTTTTTTTTTTACTCACTGTTTGTGTGCAACCAGAGACAGCTGTTTTGCATTGCCATATCTGATCTTCCTTTGCTGTTGCTTTTGATGACAATAACATATTAATTTTCAACTCACTAAAAATAGTGTAAAAATATCAGCTTTAACTTGAACTCCTAATCCTTTTGAATATATGGTTGCATATCTTTGTTTTAATAGAACTGTACTTTAAAAATTTAGTGAAGCTAAGCACTTTTTTAGCAGTGAGACTTTTTGTGATAAATGAGTAAAACACTTCTCTCTATCATATGTAAGAAGGCACATCTGGGAATTTTTCTTCAAAACACATTCAAGTCTTTTCAATACGTTTCTAATAATCTCTATGTCAGGATTTCCAAATCAGTTTCCTAATGAAAAAAAAAAGGTATACATAATCAAATATCACAAAGCATCATGGATATCCCCTCCAGTGCAAGCAAAGCAGTGGTGGATCTTTCAATTTAATACACTACTTGAAATTATATCTACTACAAATTTGAAATTATCCTTGTAAAAGAAAGGAAAACACAAACAGTGGAAAAGAGAATTCTCATCAGAGAAGAATTTGAAGACAAATTTTTATCTCCCAGAGAAAGGTCTATAGTTGTGCTTCTTACTGAGAGCCGAAAGAAAAGATCAAGCTACCATGTTAGTTTAGCCTGTGCTGTTTGTACCTTCCAAGATATTGACAGCCAAATGCAGTTTGAAGAAGTAGTAACTTATGTCTTTTACAAAGAGGACACTCTGGTTTGAAAACTCTTTCTTTTCTTTTCTCTTTTTTTTTTTTGTTCTTGTCTGTTCTACTCAGCACCTTCATGAATTTTACAGAATCACAGAATTGATCAGGTTGGAAAAAACCTTCGAGATCATCCAGTCCAACCTATCACCCAACACCATCTAATCAACTAAACCATGGCACTAAGTGCCTCAACCAGTCTCTTTTTAAACACCTCCAGTGATGGTGACTCCACTGCCTCCCTGGGCAGCCCATTCCAATGGCCAATCTCTCCTTCTGGGAAGAACATCTTCCTAACATCCAGCCCAAACTGCAAGATTGTTTTAGAATCATAGAATCATTGACGTTGGAGGGAACCTAAAGGATCATCCAGATGTTGGTGATGTTACTATGAGCAGTTATGTTTCTGTAGCATATGGGGAAGAATTTAAGATTTTTCTATCATTTAATTGGACCAAGAAAGTCACCTGTTAACCTTCTGCTGCCTAAACAAGTAGCCATCAATTATCAATGTCCACAATCCTGGAAAGTATCTTCTTTTTTTATGATGAGCATGCACTTAACTTTCAACACAAGCTTAAGCCCTATTGCTGTCAATAGGATAAAAGCATGACCCCACATACTTTCCTGAACAAAGGCTTTATTTCAGCTGTCTTCACCATAATCAATGAATTTCCTAAGATGGGACAGATTTCCATTTGGAGGCTTTTTGTGTCTTTACTGAGCCCAAACTACTAAGCCACACAAAGAAACTAACTTTTATGTACCTCTGAATGGATCTGATTCTTAGAGGTTTTAAAGACATTTTCAACACCCGTCTGTCACCAAAAAAATTAATAATCAAAAAGGTACAACCACCTTGAAACATCCATGGGTACATCAGAGTGCATTTCTCAGTGTTTGCCACATTACAGTCAGGTGTACACAGTACCCTGTTAAATCAGGAATTCTATTACCGGAGGCTCAGCTAAAGGTAGTTCCACTTCAATGACCCTTAAAGATGTTTAGCCAAACCTTCAAACAGAAATTAACAGAGTTGTGCCTGTTCCTATCTCTTGGTTATCCAGCCCATGATAGCAACGCTGGAATTCTTCAGATATAGGTTTTTAAGCATACTACTTCTTTATTTGCTTATTCACAAGTCTTTCTTTGGCCCCTGGCAGACAGCTTGGTGTGACCTCATTTGATTTTTACAGCAGCACACTAATTTGCTTGGGGCACTACACGATTCACAGGGAGAAAGATGCAGCTCTGCACAAAGCAAACTCACACCTGTCACACAGTTTATTCTGTCTATTGACTTGAATTTCTCCCAGGGCTTGTTGTGATGGTCAGAACATGTGCTGAACTGGCTGGCTGTGCTAGTAAGGCCGCTGTTAGTTATTGTGCAAGTGTTCCTAGAGTCCTTATCCTTCTGGCTTCTGCCAATGCTGGGAGACATGTCCAAATATAGATAAATTGATTTCAGCCTTAAACCACAAGACAGAGATTTCTGTGAGCTTTGCATGAAAAAAAATCACCAAATTGTTATTCTTTTACTTATCTGTTCTTTATTCTTTAATCCTGCTCTGTCTTCTCCTCATTTCATTATTCTTAACCCCTTGCTCCTTTTAATTCACTTCTGGGGCCTGCTGGTTATTAATTTTGAGCTAATTTAATACAATAGTTTGGATTTGATTATCCAAGAGACTGTTACCTATGAATGTCTCCATAGCAAAAAGAAGAAAAGTTTAAAGTTTACCATGTTCTTGAATGAAATAGCACTGAATTGCTTTGGAAAAACTCAGACTCCCTGAAACTTTTAATCCCCATTAGTACCATGTGTAACTGAGCTTTTTAAGGCAAATCCAAATTGTATGTATGTATGTTCCTTTGTATGTGCACACTTGTGGTGGGCTTTTCACAATGGCAAGAATGCTTTTTTTTTGTTTGCTATGTGGACAACCATGGATTTGTAGCTATTACCTTCCAAATGTACGTGTCAACAGGTTCTGGGCAAGCAACCCAATACAGTTCTGTATCAGTTTATACTCTTGCTCTAAAACTGCTGGTGGATGTCAGAAAAATATTATCCTAATTCATCTGTGAGAGGTTTGTTTGGGTATTTTTTTTTTCCAATTTAATTTTCTGTAATACCTTCAAGCCACCATTTTCACTTACATGCTTATTTAGGAGCTTTCAAGATTTGGAAGGAGAATGCTGAGTATAGGTAAGATCAATATGCAGTTTTTCTAGCATAGCAGTTTTGCATTTCTGTAACTGATGGTATCGCTGTGTCTGAGCCTCTGGTAGATGAAAATCACACTATAGCCCAGTAAACAATTTAAAGATTATATTCCACTGTGAAGTCTGCCAAGGAATTAATTTCACAAGCAATTCACTGCTATCCAAAGAAAATAGGTTTAATCATATAAATATATATACAAAGGCTTACTAAAACTAGACTAGATTAATTCTGTGCAGGCCATGACATTAGTTCCAAAGGGGGTTTTCTGATAGAGGGGAAAGAGGCTGCTTTGAGCTTTTTGGCTATAACTACATAAAAGCTGAAGAAGCCTAGTTTTAAGCACATGAGTACAACTTCAGAATCTGTGGATTTTGTATCAGCCTTGTTTGAGACCTGGCTAATAAGATATGTTTAAGGAAATTCAGATTCATTTTGTCTTGACATGAAAAAGTTTCATACCTACACGTCACAATTTGACATGCATATTTGATTCCCCTCCATAGCAATTAGCGAGTCTTGAAGACATAACTCAGGAGTAAGAATTATCAGCTATGCTTCTTTTCAAATCACCTGGTGGGTTTTTTGTTGGTTGGGGTTTTTCTGTTCTTTGGTTTAGGGGTTTTTGTTTGTTTGTTTTCATTTGTTTTGGGTTTTGGTAACACTGCCTGATATTACAAGGCTTTAGATTTAATGTTTAGAGAAACCTCTCCCACTGCCATGAAACGTGGAACCTCTTTCAAAGCATCCTGAGTTATTCTAGCATTCATAACAATCCTGAAATTGTAACTGCATGTATGCACCTCTGATACTGTACTTATGTATGCATACATGAACAGGCAGATGGGTGTGAACATTTCTGCATGCAAGCATATGTGCATATACACACACTCATGGACTCATGTACTTTCTAGGAACAGCATATCTAAGTGCTTCAAGTCAGAAAAAAAACTTCAGTAATATTCAGATTTCCACAGGAAATTGTGTGATTACTTCCATTTCTTTGTGTAAAAATGCATCTCCATCAAGACAGAGAAAATTATTAACAATGATGGTAAAAATTGTTAAGCATGGGCCTAAGGATGGCTTATCGTTATTTCCTGGTAAAATAGGCTGGAGAATTCCATCTTTGTAACAAAAGTCAGAGTAGAATATTAGGTCACAGTTTAGCAAGTGACAGTCTGGCTGCCTGTGTAGGGAAGGCTACAGAATAGGAGTAACCTGCAGAATGACTCTATTCCTAGTATTTATTTATGTTTTAGTTTACAGTAATCCATGGAACTGAAACCCATTGGAGTTCATGTGTTTGCAGTTGAAAATGTCAACTTTGGGGTGAAAACCAAACCAAACCAACCAACCAACCAAAAAAAAAACCCAAACCAAGTAAATAGGTTTGGAACAGAAAAACTGTGCTGAATTTGAAGCCTTAGATTGTAAAATAGCCATTTTTCAATATTCTGCAAATATTGCTTTATTTGTCTTCTGCAGCAATTTTCTTCAGCTGAACTCATCAAAATATCTAATACAAGGGGTGTGTGTGTGTGGGGGGGTGTCCTCTGTATGACAGGCACTGTGCAAACATATGATGAGAAAGAATACAAGACTACCTTAGCTAAGATGCTTTCAGTCCTGCCTGGGATTTCTGAAAGCAATTTGCTTTCACATCCCACACCCATTTGGGAGTTTCTGTCTTTCCTTCCCCTCACCCCCCCCAACTTAAACATTTTGGGAAATTTCAGCCCACATTTCTATCACAGAGGGATAAAGAAGGAAAAGACAACTGAATAGGAATTGAGCTACAAGGGTACCTGATAAAAAGATTCTCTCTTACTGAGGAAGGACATTTAAAAGCATGCCAGAGGGATTTCTTTGTAGTATAGCAGACTTAAGATGCTGCTTCTAAAGACATTTTTCTCTGCTTATTGTTAGATAAGCTTCATCTACTAGTGTTCTTTGGAGTAGTAAAGCAGTTTTGAAGCAAGCTGCCTGGCCTGAATGAACTGCATCAAGAAAGTCCACTTCAAGAAGTCACCAAATGCAACATACTCCCTTAGGGATAAGAGGATCCAAAGCAAGACCTGGTCTTTTGGACAATTTCAAACAATTTCTTCAGTAGTGGCATTCAGTTCAGCAGATCAGACTAAAATTAGTCCGAAGCAGAAGTCTCAAACTTCATACAGTGGACATGTAGGGAGCTCAGCAGGGACTATATTGTCCTACAACATTGTACCAAATTTATTGGTAATGTTGAGGTAGTCACTGAATGAATGTGTCTGACCATGTTTTTTGGTGAAGTCCCGCTGGTACACTGCCTGAATTCTGACTTAATCAGCCAATCCTTCCTGAAGCAGCATCTCTGACGATAATGATTCGGTGTGGTGTTTCACAGATTTCCAGCATGAAGTAAACAAATGGAATCATTGATCAAATTATTCTAATGTATTTAAGTGTTTTGCTGTCCTGAAGCCAAGCAAGATTGCTGAAGCCTCTTGAAAATCTGGCTGCTGCACTTTATTGTTGTCATCACATTACTGTCTTTCAAGTCCAAAGTTTGTTACATAAAAAAAAAGAGGGGACAGGGGGGAAGGCAAAAACAGCATTTCTTTTGGCACTGCACAGGTTCCTCTTTGTCCATTTTTCTGTTATGAATATCTGTGGCAGAGGTATTCCCTACGCAGAGTACTTCCTTGAAGAGAGTTATGGCTGAATTTCATGTGAACTGTTTTAAATTGCATAGGAAATGAAACAAGTCAATTTTTTGCTTGCCATGACAAAATGTGAGGGAACATAAGGGGAATGAAGCAAGCCAGTGCATCTTACTGATCATAATTTGAGGGTTAAACTTCCTTAAATGGCACATTGTGTTAAGCTAATAGGCTTAACAGTGAGGAAAATTAATGAAGCAGTTTCTTCTTTTTTAAATTCTTTTTTTTTATATATATATAAAGACTGACTTTTTTTTTTGGTGGTTCATTGGTTAGTTGTTTGTTGTGGGGTTTTGTTTGGGTTTTTCTGTTTAGAATTTGTTTGTTCATTTCCTTGCTTTTGTTTTGTTTTGAAAAGCAGCTCACTTCACTGCTTTGTATCTTGGTTTTCTCATCTCTCCACACATGGTAAGATGAGGACAGCAAAACCTCCTCCTTTACATCTTGCTTTGAGATAGCCTGATGACAAAAGCTGTAGAATAGGTAGGGTATTCCAAGGACCTTAGCAATTTCCCCCTTCATCTCTGTGCTTACAACCAGTGTTGCAAAAACCCAAAATCTTCTGGGAAGATGATTAAAAGTTATTGTTAACCTATTTTTATGCCTAAATTAGAGCTGTCCACTTAAACATTAGTCTTTAGTCATTAGTGTTATCCTTTGTTACTGCCTGTGCCAGAGATGTCTCTTGTAAATTTTGTCCCTTAGGTGTTTTAGTCTTTGTAAGAGTGAGTATCTTTAAACTGCAAGTAACATTTGTAATGGCATGGACTGTCCTGAAAGCAGAAAAAGATATGGGGAATGTGTGCATCTGATTAAAAAGCAATGATTAAAATACAAACAAACCCCAAGCCACACAACCAAAAAAAACCCAACCAAACCAAAACAGCAGTTTGCTGTATAATCATAGCGCTTGAAAGCCCACTGAGAAGACATTTTCTTACATTATTGTTGAAAGCTAAACTTTGAACAGTCCTCTAGTCATCCACAAAAATGGGAGAGAGAGGGGAACTGGGAAAAGGAGAGATGACCTGTGGGGTAAAATCAAGATAAATTTAATGACACAGCCAAACTAATATCAATGACACTATAAAGCACACAAAACTATACTCAGCCCAGTGAATATACTTATTGCTAGTGGTAGCAGTAAATGGGAAAGCAATCCTCAGGAGCATTATGAGTCTATTTGCTCCTTTGTAGTGATGTTTGAGTACATTATCTTGGTTCAAAGTAAATTGAAGAGGGAAGAGGCCTCACAGTTATTCAGTTATTCTGTTTCTGTAGGCATCAGGAAAAGGAAAAGGATGTGAATGGAGGAAAAGACCCAAATAAATATCCCTAGGTAAGTGGAAGGCTGAAGAGTGATCTCAGCACAGATTAGGCATTAAAGAATCAAAATCACGATATGGATGTTCCAATGTTTAGAAACACTTGAATTAGAGAAGCATAGCACAAGCACAAACAAATGTCTGAAGGAGAGCAGATTTCATTAGTTCTATTACTCACAAAGCTATTTTTCATCCGTATGTGACTAACAACAGGTGCATTGCAAAGACTTGGCATTTCCATTTCTGGTACAGCTGAACATCAGAAGGAAGAATCAATATTACTTAACTGTTCCCAGATCACCCTATCCTTTCTTTCAGCTTGGAGATTGCAGGCCAGCTGTCTGTCAGCTGACAGCCTTCTTAAACATGATTAAAGTGACCATAGGTGAGTCATTTAACTTCTTTGTTTCTGTTGTAAAAGCTGGTATAATAATAATAATAATAATAATAATAATAATAATAATAGCCAAAATTCACAAGAGCAGGAGGCTTAATTAATGTTTATGAAGCATAGAATTGTTAGAGTTGGAAGGGACCTCAAGGATCATCTAGTTCCAAACCCCTTGCCATGGGCAGGGACACCTCACACTACATCAGGTTGCCCAGAGCCACATCCAGCCTGGCCTTAAAACCTCCAGGGATGGGGCTTCTACCACCTCCCTGGGCAACCTGTTCCAGTGTCTTACCACCCTCATGGTGAAGAATATCTTCCTAACATCCAATCTGAATCTACAAGACGAGATCTGAGGAAGAAAGCACTGTGCAAGTGCAAAGTATTACTACTTTCTATTATAGTTTACAGATCTACAGTTGATGAAACATTCCAAATCCAATCCCACACAGACTCACTTCTGTACCATAAACCCTGGCTATCTTCATACTCAGGTAGCTGATACTCACCTTGGCCTAATAACATTAACTACATCAGTGGCTCCTTTTTTGTTACTGTTTCTGTGGCCCAGTTGCTGACCTACTTCCCCATTATGTTATTGGGGTTTAAATTCAAATGATTTGCTTCAGTCAATGAATGCCAGAGAAGACTGGTTGTGGTATTCAATTGTATTTTTAGGTAGCAGCTAACAAAGTGCCTTTGTTTGAGCACTAGAATTACTTGGGCCCATATAAATTGTATAAGCTTTCCTGAAATCTATGGAAATGTGTCAACACAAACCAGTGTCTAGGCACCTTCATTTTTGCCTGGTGTCTGCATGGAAGAAAGAGGCAGTGGTCCCACTTCAGCTGAGGAAGAGAGGATAAATGCAATGAACAAGGCAAGAAGTCTCTGCAAGTTTCTTGAGAACAATGCAGAAGAGTAAGTGGCAGGACTGTTAAATACAGGATGCAAAGGAGAGCAGTGCAGCAACCTCTAAATTTAAAGCAATTTAACTAATTCTGGAACTGATCCTTGTCCTCTGTAGGGAAGCAACACCATGCTCAGAAATATTGTGGGGATCTCTAAACTAGAGCTCATAGTTCTGCCATGAAAACACCTTGAATAGAGATACTTAAGAAGGGCTTTTCAAGGGAAGTAAAGATATGGAGAAAGATAGACAATGAGAGACTAATCAAGGCTGGTAGGGAGGGCAAACTTGAAGGCATAGGGAGGGCAAACTTGAAGGGCAGAGGGTGGAAGAACAAAAGCTGTTGTTGACTTTTTATCTAGTTTGCTTTAACATTGAAAAGCCTTCATAGAGATTCATCTTAAGACAGCAGCAAACACAAACCCATACAGAAACTTCCCAATGGCAAAACAAGTTCCTAACCTGTGTCTGGTAGTTTGGCTGGCTTATGTTTTGTTGTTGTTGTTTGTTTTTGTTTTTAATTAAAAGTGTTTGCATCTGTTTAAATAGTCTCAGACTTTACGTGGGGCCTTGTCACATCAATTCACAATTTTCCTGGTGCCCTTTTGTTCTCAGTATTCTGGGAACTCACAGGCATTTTATTTCAGTTGCCCAAATGCTGGCTGAAAGGGAGTGAGGGAGGAGAAGGTGGTTCTTTGTAATCTCTAATGGCAAATTATCTTCATACCCTAACAGATTCTCAAACCTACCAAAGGAAACAAAAAAACTTGAGCATACACAGACTGTCATCCTCAGCATTAACAATGCAAAAAGGGGACAGGATTTTCCTGGGGGGTGCTTAATGAGCCACTTGTTTCCATGGCAGCCAGTTAGGAAATCTATATCTTTCTGCAACACTTGTTAAGAAGAACCTATTAACAAAGATCTGCCCTGAGTTTAGGGAAGGTACCAAAAGGTAATGGCTCACAAAGCAACTCTAACTGCAGAGATTCTTTTCCCATTTGTTGTATCCTCGTACCCTTTTCATAGCAGTGGTCTCCTGCTAATCTCATAGATACTCTGTTATTTTAAAGTTAAAAAGATGCAGAAAAGGCTACAAATGGCTACTGCATATCTTCTAGGCAGAAAAGCGTGAAGAACCCATAATAACTCTTTCTCCATTCTATGTGAGCTCTCAGAAAACAGGATTTAACTGAGTAATGTTCAACATCCCTTTGTCCAACAGATGCTAGGAAATTAAATATAACCTTTATGTTATAATCATTTCTATATGTACTCCTTCCCCCTTTTTTCTTGTCCTTCTGTTCCTCAGAGGATTTGGAAAATGCTTACATTCCCTACATCCTCTGCTGCTTTTCAAAGTGAATTCCCTAAATTAAGCTGTTGCAGAAAAATGCCCAATAAATGATGGGCTTCTGGTGTTGGAAGTCAAAAATTAGAACAGCAATGCAACAATGGATACACATTTGGACTACAAACCTCTTACTCTGTGTGAGCTAAGCCTGCCTTGGTTTGCCCTACAGAAAAAGATGTTCCCTTTCAGAAGGATGCTGGCAAACCTGAGCTTATAGGCTGGAATAGCCAAGGCCTTGCGACCTGGGCAGCTGCAGGGAAGTGTCATAAAGAATGGCCAAAAGCAGTCTTCTGTCTTCTTCCCAGGGAGTAATTCTAACTGAAGTGTGACCTGGAGAAGAGGAGACTGAGGGGGTGACCTTATTGCTCTCTACAACTACCTGAAGGGTGATTGTGGCCAGGCAGAGGTTGGTCTCTTTTCCCAGGCAGGCAACACCAGAACAAGAGGACACAGTCTCAGGCTGTGCCAGGGGAGGTTTAGACTGGATGTTAGGAGGAAGTTCTTTACAGAGAGAGTGACTGCCCATTGGAATGGTCTGCCCAGGGAGGTGGTGGAGTCACCATCATTGGAGGTGTTCAGGAGGAGACTTGATGGGGTGCTTGGTGCCATGGTTTAGTTGTTTAGGTGGGTTGGATTGGTTGATAGGTTGGACACGATGATCTTGAAGGTCTCTTCCAACCTGGATTTATTGTATTGTATTGTATTGTATCAAGAGTAGCTCCTGTAGAAAGCCACAGGTAGCCTTCCAGGGGTACATAATGCCCCCCAGGCCCCCCATTTTTTATTTTTTTTTTTAAACAGGTTCATTTGGTGCTTTCTGCCAGAGTACAGTTAATCAGCTGCCGTCACAGAGACAGTTTTAGCATGCTGTGGCTGATGGAGAGATAACATACTGCATCAGGTTTCCTTGCTCTATTCTCAGTGTGAATCCTAGACTTCTGCTTTATTTATATGGGGAACTCCTCTTGGCATAGACAGGGCTGCCAAGCCAGCAACTCCAATGAGTGCAATCCTGCAACATTTGTGAAGAAGCAGCTGGGCCTGGATGGGTATTAATCATTTATTGTAAACTTATAATGAACATGGGAGCTGTTACGCTTCTGCAAGATGCTGCTCCAAGCTTTTTTGCTCTCTGACAATCCAGCTGTGGAGCTCTTCCCTTTATAGTCTAGGCTGCGAGCTGAGTTTTGTGGCTTAGGAAGATAATCAGTTGGTCTTGTTCCAGGTTTTGGTTTGGTCTGAGTTTTGTGTATGTGTGTGGGGAAGTGTTGGCTTTTTTTAATTTTAATTTTTATTTATTTTTAAAAATTCCTTTCTGTGTTAAGTATGTGACCATTTCCTGTTATTCCTGCAGAGAAGGACCTTGCAGTCTTGACTCTAGCATCCCTGTGATTTCTGAGACAAAGCTGCAGAATTTGTCTTAGAAGTCAACCTAGTAATGGTCATGTCATGTGAGGTGGGAAGATTGCCCACATTAAGTGACATGCTGTGCCAATAGACAGACCTCTTGATGGTTCTTCCTCCATTCTGTATCCCTTTTCTTTTGATTCCTGCCATCATCAGTAAATTTGCAGACACTACCAAGCTGGGGGCAGGAGTTGATCTGCTGGAGGGTACAGAGGCTTTGCAGAGGGACCTCGACAGGCTGGACAGATGGGCAGAATCCAACAGCATGAGATTTAACACATCTAAGTGCCGGGTTCTGCACATTGGCCACAACAACCCCATGCAGTGCTACAGGCTGGGGTCAGAGTGGCTGGAGAGCGGCCAGGCAGAGAGGGACCTGGGGGTGCTGGTTGATGGTAGGCTGAACATGAGCCTGCAGTGTGCCTGGCATGCATCAGGAACAGTATGGCCATCAGGAACAGTATGGCCAGCAGGAACAGGGAGGTAGGTCATTCTGCCCCTGTACACTGCACTGGTTAGGCTGCACCTCGAGTACTGTGTCCAGTTCTGGGCCCCTCAGTTTAGGAAGGATGTTGACTTGCTAGAATGTGTCCAGAGAAGGGCAACAAAGTTGGTGAGGGGCTTGGAACACAAGCCCTATGAGGAGAGACTGAGGGAGCTGGGGTTGCTTAGCCTGGAGAAGAGGAGACTCAGGGGTGACCTTATTGCTCTCTACAACTACCTGAAGGGAGGTTGTAGACAGGCAGAGGTTGGTCTCTTCTCCTAGGCAACCAGCACCAGAAGAAGAGGACACAGTCTCAAGCTGCGCCAGAGGAGGTTTAGGCTGGAGATTAGGGGTAAGTTTTACATAGAGAGAGTTATTGCCCATTGGAATGGGCTGCCCGGGGAGGCGGTGGAGTCGCCGTCACTGGAAGTGTTCAGGAGGAGACTTGATGGGGTGCTTGGTTGCATGGTTTAGTTGATTAGGTGGTGTTGGATGATAGGTTGGACACAATCGCTAAGGTCTCTTCCAATCTGGTTTATTCTATTCTATTCTATTCTATTCTATTCTATTCTATTCTATTCTATTCTATTCTATTCCATTCCATTCCATTCCAGATGAAGCCATCAGTGCCAAGCAGAATTAACAGTGGCTGGGAAAGGAAAGCCAGTCGCAGGTTTTCAGCATCCAAAATGAAATTACATGACGGTATACTAAAAAAAAAATAATAAAATAATAACTAAAAATAAAAATTGGAGTGATCTAGTGAATCAGAGAATTGACAATACATCATCTTCATTTCATTTTTGCTTAATATATAGGGACATTTTATTAGGAAAAAAGGCCTCCCTGTTTAGAATGCTGGTTGCCTTTGCTCCTCGCCTCAGGACAAAGAAACATTTTGGGGGGAAAAAAAAGTCTGATAATGTCTTGATTCAGCATTAGCAGTGAGTGGGCTGGGCTGATGGCTCATTTTGCAGAACAAAGAGGCAGACAAAACACAATGAATACCCAGGACGGCTGGAAGCCCAAGGTATTTTGGGCTCAGAGATAGGAATAAACATTTAATTGGTATTGAAAAATAAACCGGGCAGAGAAGAAGAATAAATAATAAATATGCCTCGTGGCAACACAGCAAGAGGCTGCTTGTTTGTCTGCTTGCTTCCAAAGCAGTCCAGTACATCACGTTCTCTCTGCACAACTTCAGAATGACTTTGTTTGGACTGAGAAATACAAATCCATTCTTCTAAAATAAATCTATCTAAATATTTTTATATTAACAGCAGCACAAGAAAACCCAATGTGTCTGCACTTTCTACACAGCAGTGATGTGTTATTGTTATTACTAATTACAGCTGCTATTATTACCAGTGACAGCAGAAGACACTGTGGAGCACTACAGCTCATGCTCCACACTGTTGGCAGACCATCCCAGCCCTAAGCCAGTTATAGCATATAGGTAAGATAGAAAACGTTATCCCCACTTTAAAGATGAGATACTGAGGTACAATTAATACCAAACCAATTTGCAAATCCACAGAATTAAAGAAGAATACTTATGACAGAACACTCTCACTGGAAGCTGAAGGAACTCTTATCTCAAGATCACAATGCTAATAGGCACACCATAGAAATTGCACACAAGTGTCAACAAAAAATTCAGGGCTGTTTTCTGTGGGAAAACAAACAATCAAAAAAACCCAAAAACCCATCACTTTAAATTTGACCCAAACCACTGAAATGGTTTCAACAATGGTCATTTAGTCTTTCCATCCGAGAACCAATAGGTAACATTCAATTTAATTCTACAGTCTTTAGGTTTCTACAGAATCCAAACTGTGTTTAGATGAAAGGTCATTTGCCCATCAACTAGCCTTTTAGCACACAAAATGACTGTGGGAGCAACATTGAGGTAATCCAGTGTGGTGGTTATATTTACAAGCAGAAAGAAATGCAGATGGATACATACACAATATACAGTATTTACAATATATACAGAAATATACAGCAAAGAATGTAATACAGAACAAAGCTTTCCCTCCTCCAGCCAGGAGGGCCCCCCCTCCTTGCACCCCCTCTCTCCCCCTACCTCTCTTTTTTCCCAAAATGGGTTAGAGAGAGAGAAAAGGTAATTATTAAGGAGGAAAATTCTGTTAGCTCATAGCCTATGCCAGAATTAGTTTCTTATCTGTTAGCTCTGTTAATTCAAGGTTAACTCCGTCCAACAGCTGTTGCTCAAAGAGCAACTGAAACAGACAGGCCGACAGGAACAGACAGAACTGACTGAGATTCAAACAGAGCTAAAACTTAAAGTTGCATTCTACCAATCTACCAATTAAATTCGTTTAGACTTTACCTTTGTTTTCAATTATTTCACCAAAACTTTCAGCCAGAGTGTTCCAGCAACTGTCCCTTTCTTGAAGTCACAGCCTAAAACAGCCACATCCAGTTGGAGTGGTGAAGTGGGGAGTGAAGAAGAAAAAGTCTTGGTATTCCTAAAAGCTCATTTTCTCTCCAGTTATGGAAGTTCATCTACTTCTTAAGAAAACCTGCAAATGAACAATTCCATTTCCTTTATTAAAAAGGCAGTAAGAAAAAAAACCATTTATTCTAAAGGTTATGGGCATAAAACTTAAGAACTAGAATTTATTAGAGATAGCAAGATCTTTGCAACAAAGGGCCTTTATCTTGAAACATGTGCTGTATTTTTCCAATTAAATGTTTAGCAAAAAAATTATTTCTGTTGCTATTGTTTTTCATGTCTCATGAAAAGCCTTACAGCATTAAAATCTTAAGATTCCAAAAAATGATTATTGAAAGTGATGAGCAGGAGGGGAAAAAAATCCATAATAACTTGACTTAATTTCTTAATCATGTTCACAGAGAAAGTCTGCAGGCAAAAGTTACAAAAAAACCTTGATGAAAGGAAAAGTGGCCACAAGAGAATAACTTTTGTTTGTGCATGTCTAGGCTAACAGTACAGTTTTTAATGGCGTCCTCAAGCTTTCTCTAGAAATATCATCTTGGATTTTGAGCTAAGGGTAATTCCAGTCTTCCTTCACTATAGAATAGTTATTTTATAAGGAAAATTATCTTTCAGATAGTAGGATGTTTAAAAAAAATAAAAATGAAGGCTCATGCACCCACTGGGAAGCATCTGGGGTTTGGAAATGGATCTGAGGCATACCTGGAATGAATCACACAGAATCACGGAATTACTGAGGCTGGCAAAGACCTCTGAGATCAAGTCCAGCCTATGACCTAACACTACCACATGAGCTAAACCATGCCCCCAAGTGCCACATCCACTCTTTTCTTAAAGACCTACAGTGATGAAGACTCCTGCACAGTCCATTCCAGTGCTTAATTAGCCTTTCTCTGAAGAAGTGCTTCCTAATATCCAACCTAAACCTCCCCTGGCACAGCTTTATACCATGCCCTCTTGTCCTATCACTAGTTCCCGGGAGAAGAGCCTGAGCCCCACCTGCCTACAACTTCCTTTTAGGTAGTTGTAGAGAGTTATAAGGTCCCCTCTGAGTCTCCTCTTCTCCAGGCTGAACAGCTCCAGCTCCCTCAGCCTTTCCTCATATGACTTTCCCTCCAGCCCCCTCACCAGTCTTGTTCTTCTCCTCTGTACCCACTCCAGCACCTCAATATCCTTCCTGAAGTGAGGGCCCCAGAACTGCACACAATACTCGAGGTGATGCCTCACCAGTGCCAAGTATGGTGGCAGAATTACATCCCTAGTCCTGCTGGCCACACTATTCCTGATGCAAGGCCTTCCATGCCACCTGGGCACACTGCTGAGGGTTTGTCTCATTTGCTTTCAAACATCTGAAGTTAGCTAAGGCAGTTAAATTCTGTATATGACCAACGGAGGGAGACAAGAGTCAATCCACACTGTCCTCACTTACTGCCTGTGAAGGATGGGAAGTGTTTTCCTCAGGATATTCCTACACTCCTAGACTGGCTACAGCTGAAGCCTGGATAAATGTAACTTTCAGAAAACTCCTGCTCTATCTGCTTGTGTCTAGTCATTTCTATCAGCAGACAGGAATCTCTGCCTATTTCTGACATGGAAAAGAGATGATCGGAGATGACTGAGCAATGAAACAAAAAGGCATTACTTTGATAGGTTCAGTAATAAAATGTGAGTAAGGTTTTATGGCTGTGCACACAAGTGAATGTGCATGTTTTATTTAGATGGTATTAATTTCCACTGACTCATTCAGGGCATAGCAAAAGTGCTCTTCCTCTTTAAAACACTGCTTTTTTATGACTCTGAATTTATGACAGCTGGATATAGTTTTCTCTGTAACTTTTCCAGTGTATGCAGTAATTGAAATCTGAGCATTTTACATCCTTGATATGAGGACAGCAGCAAAAGAAATAAAATATCCTCATGCCAAAAAAAGAAAAAAAAAAGAAAAATTGCCTGTCATCTAAAAATGCACACTTTCATTAATGAAAAGTTCTTACATTTGTAAAGAGAAGGTGTTCTTCACGGAATCCTTCTAAATTATCTTTGTAGTATTGTTCACAATAGCCACATCTGCCCTTTCAGACCTTCTTCCCTGAAGATGTTTGTTTGCAAGAGAGAAGTTGTAATAAAATCATGCCTCACCTTAAACTTACACGTCACAGCTGTGAAAGAGAACTGACATTACCAGAAAAAGAATCCATCTCACTCAAATTGTTCCCTTTTTAGGCTTTTTGTAAGCTTATCTAGCCAGGAACAATAGCCTTCAGGTTAAGTGGCAGCTTCTGGTGCCATACAATGGTGATACATTCTGAGTTTAAAAAACAAAACCAGAAATATATAGCCTTTAGCTTCCTAGGCTTAACATAGCTTTTCTACATTATGTGTAATTCTTCCTCTGTCACCCAGCTGAGTCTGCAACTAGCTGCTGCTGCTGAGCTGCAGGGTGATGGCACCAAGGTGTGGCAGTGGAGTTACTGCAGTGAGTCCTGTCTGATGGGGCCTGAAGTCAGCAATTTTCCATCCTGAGGGCCTCTGGAAGTGCTTTCCTCTACAAATGTGATGAAAGAGCAGCCTTTCTGCTTCTCTAAACCTCAGACAGGTTTTCTGGTTTACAGAGAGAAAGATCTGTCTAACTGCCATTCAAGAACATGGGCAGAAATAGTTTGTAATAAGTATGTGCTCCTAGACAGATTATTGTATTTACAAGAAAAATGTGACACGGGATTAAGGAAGAGAGGGATAACACTTCAAATATGCATTTTTACTTGACTGCAAAGAAGAAAATCTTTCTTGATTGTGAGTGATCTTTGGATTTGTAGCCAAAGATTTTAAGCAACTCTAAACATTTGAGCATATGTACCCACACTGGGGTCACGGCAGGGTGTGCAAAAGACACACATTCACTGTCCACTGAGAAGTGACTTCAGAGCTGATTAAGCTGGTAGCAGCACGAATCTTCTGAGCATGCCTGAAAGTCAAACCCATGGCATTCCCCCTTGGGGAAACATTTAAACTTGGAGAAACAGAGAATGCTTCTGAAAAACTGCATTAATTTCCCAGAAATTTCAGAGCCTCAAGGCCTGGCCATCTCACACTGACTCCATTCGTGACTGACTGTGACTCCACTTGTCACATCTGTGTTTAAGAGAATATCAGGCGTGCTTGAGAGAAGGGTTCATTGTTCTCTTTTTCACTTGTAGCTTCTGCCCTCTCCCCCCAGAGTCTGCAGAGATATGTAGATATACTCCTGGGTTTCTGCCAGTGGATAACCTTACTGATGAAATTTTAATACCCTTACAGAATAACAGCTGCTATTCCTTAATGGTCACTGACATTTCAAAATGATGATTTGGTTAGTCTGACCAGTTGAAATATTGCTGTTGGACTGATGTACCTTTACTTTTCCCAAAACAGCATGAAAGACCCTATAAACTTCCTAATCAGCTGCAGAAAAAGTGGCAATAAACAAAAGTCATGACTATTCCCAAATTATCTCTTTCTTTATACTACCTTTGAAACAACAGTGGTAAGCAATCCAGAGAGGATATTACAGAGGACTAGAAACAGCTGTCCTCAGGGTCTGAAACAGATTTTCCACTGAAATAAAGCAGGTAAGCTAGTGACTTCAGTAAAATGATGTTGATATCCCCTGAAGATTTGGGCTGCTTCATTTCATGTCTGGTGTGTTTTCCTCACAACTGCCTTTTTAAAGGGCTTGTAAATGACTCATAGTGTAGAGAGAGAAGTGAGCAGCAGTCAGCTGGTTTTGTTGGATAGAGTTTGTGCCAAAGCTATTATCACAAATGGTGTGCATCAGTAAATTTGGGAGGAGTTAATTTTAAGCAATTAGTACTGATGTCAAGCTTTTCTTCCCAAGAAGTAAGGACACTTCCTCTGAAACACTCTAACACTAACATAGTTTCAAGATATTACTTTTGTTACATAACAAACAAATTTTGAGGGTAATAATGTATGTAAGAACAATCTAATGTAAGAGAAGAAGGTTAAGCACAAATGTTCCTTGCATGCATCATCACTCGAAGTCCAGGAATCAAGCTTGTTGGCTTGGGTCTTGCTGTTGTTGCTTAGGTTTTTGGCGTGGTTTTTAGGGGAGAAGGGTGTTAGAGAGTAGTGGTTTCAAACTGAACCAAGCTAAAATATGCAGAAAACACAATCTTCTACTGTCCTTTAAATAAACCACTGTATACACCTATCCAAATATAAACAAGTATGCAGCCCAGAAAGCCAATCAGATCCTGGGCTGCATCAGGAGAAGTGTGGCCAGCAGGTCAAGGGAGGTGATTCTCCCCCTCTACTCAGCTCTGGTGAGACCCCACCTGGAGTACTGCGTCCAGTTCTGGAGCCCCTATTACAAGAGGGATCTGGAGGGGCTGGAAGGTGTCCAGAGAAGGGCCACGAGGATGATCAGAGGGCTGGAGCACCTCTCCTATGAGGACAGACTGAGGGAGTTGGGGCTGTTCAGTTTGGAGAAGAGAAGGCTCCGAGGTGACCTCATTGTGGCCTTCCAGTATCCAAAGGGGGCCTACAAGAAGGCTGGGGAGGGACTTTTCAGGCTATCAGGTAGTGATAGGACTAGGGGGAATGGAATGAAGCTGGAGGTGGGGAGATTCAGGCTAGATGTGAGGAGGAAGTTCTTCACCATGAGTGTGGTGAAGCCCTGGAATAGGTTATCCAGGGAGGTGGTTGAGGCCCCATCCCTGAAGGTGTTTAAGCCCAGGCTGGATGAGGCTCTGGCCAGCCTGATCTAGTGTGGGGTGTCCCTGCCCATGGTGGGGGGATGGAACTAGATGATCCTTGTGGTCCCTTCCAACCCTGACTGAAACTATGAAACTATGTACATAATAAGAAACATCAGTAATGTTTAGGACCTCTTAGCATATATTGCTAATCTTTCTATCTTGATTTTTTTTCCCTATCCTTTGTTTTTCCTGTTTGTTTTTTTTTTGTTGCAAATTCTTCAGAGTCTGAGTCTTTTCATTTGACTCTACAGAACCTAAGACAATGGCTAAGGATCTCATTTGTGGTGTTTAGGTATCAGTGCAATAGCAGTAATTATTAGAAATAGCCAAATTAGTTTATGTCAGCTAAATCCTGCCAAGAACAAATCATACTTTTTCATAGTTTCATAGTTTCATTCAGGGTTGGAAGGGACCACAAGGATCATCTAGTTCCAACCCCCCTGCCATGGGCAGGGACACCCCACACTAGATCAGGCTGGCCAGAGCCTCATCCAGCCTGGGCTTAAACACCTTCAGGGATGGGGCCTCAACCACCTCCCTGGATAACCTATTCCAGGGCTTCACCACACTCATGGTGAAGAACTTCCTCCTCACATCTAGCCTGAATCTCCCCACCTCCAGCTTCATTCCATTCCCCCTAGTCCTATCACTACCTGATAGCCTGAAAAGTCCCTCCCCAGCCTTCTTGTAGGCCCCCTTTGGATACTGGAAGGCCACAATGAGGTCACCTCGGAGCCTTCTCTTCTCCAAACTGAACAGCCCCAACTCCCTCAGTCTGTCCTCATAGGAGAGGTGCTCCAGCCCTCTGATCATCCTCGTGGCCCTTCTCTGGACACCTTCCAGCCCCTCCAGATCCCTCTTGTAATAGGGGCTCCAGAACTGGACGCAGTACTCCAGGTGGGGTCTCACCAGAGCTGAGTAGAGGGGGAGAATCACCTCCCTCATAAAATTGTTTCCTTCTCTGCAACCATCTCTGGCCTCTCTCACTGCATACAGCAAAATGCAAGATTTAGATTGAAAAAGAATATTTAATCCCATTGTAGCTGAAGAGAGGATTTTAGGTAGGTAGAATAATTGCATTTGTCATAGTTAAGTATTGCAGTCCTTGTAGTAGTGCAAAGAGAAGCCCAGAATATGCTTGCATACTTGCTTTTGCCTTATAAATTGAATATTTTATATGATACAAATGCTGCATAAATTCATCAAAGGCATGATCAGAGATAGGACATGAAAGCAGTTAAGCAATATGGACAGGCCCTTAATGGCCATTGCCTCACAAACATGCATGATACAGAACAGTGTAATGTGAGTGTAACAACCAGAAGTGCAATGCATAATCAAAATTTCTTCTAAAAGTGAAGTTTCTCTGAAGATCTTTTGACACAAAGAAGGAAAAGATTCTAAATATTTGAAATTACCCTAAATTTGTTTGTCTCACATTTCCTGTGAAGTAGCGGTGTGTCTTTTATGGGACAGTTGTTAAAGGCAGGAATTTTTTCTGCTGAATGAAAATTAATTCTTTCTTTTTATCAACTGAATAAATAAATATAATCAAGATTTCATGTGGCCTGACATCTCTAAGAAATCTTAAGAGACATCAACAAATCATGGCTGCTAAATTGGAAATCAGGTGCTAGTTGTGGCCTTGATGTCTTGAACCTGCATGTGACTCTGCCATGCTCTGCTGCAAGTCCTTTAGGTACAACAAAGGAACTGTTTGACAAGTTTTCAACCACTCCTCTAAATGCAGCCTGCAGGATGAAGAAGGTTAGCAACAAAAGCATAAAGTACAAAGAAGTGAACATCACTTGGAAGGCCAGCCTCAGATATCAAGTAACTCTGTCAAATTGTGAACATGACATAAATGTCGATACCCAACACTTAGAGTAAAATGGCATCACTCAATTCAGTATTGCAGTACTGAGCACATGCAAGGAATGCTTTTGGGGCATCTATTAATTGTTAGAGGGCTATTTCTCTGCAAAAATTAGTGCTGATAACTATTCACTCCCCTCTGGTCATTACTATATTTAACACAGGCAGAACAATGGCACAACTCTCATATAGGAAGGAAACAAAAGCCCTGCACCTCACATCACCAATGTCATCTGGAAGAAATCTTACAGACTCATTAAGCATCAAATTAGCATTGCTTAGGAAAAAATATGATGCCAATATGAAACGTGATAATCAGGTAAGTCTAGTAAACTTGAATCCTTGGTCTGGGTAATTGAGGAGATCTGTAGATTAGATGCATATATCCCATCCTTGACTTTCTGCAGAGGAAAGCTCCACCTGTGCTTCAGATGTGCTGCAAAAGTCCCTATGACAGACCCTTTATGTCCTAACTGAGGTCTATGGTACCCGTGGGAACCTCAGTGACCTCAGTGCTGTGTGTTCTTACAGTTGGTCAAGACTTTTGGAGGGTATAGTCACAAAGATAAGGGATCTCCATCTTTAGAAGAAATCTAAGTTCTCAGACCTTTGTAGGAAACAGGTATGCAAGTAAAAGCACTTCAGCATTTCTACAACAACGTGGACAATCAACCTGACTTTTGCAGCAGGAAGTTAGACCTGACAAATCAGTGAGATTTGTCCACACAGTGCTGTGAACAAATGTTATCTGCTCGATAGTGTATTGTGGGATTTTTCTGATAGCTTCTTCCCAAAAAGCTAATGAAGAAATTAAAATGGCAGGAAAAGAAGGAAATTGTCTCTATGATTTAATAACTGATTACAGGCAAAGAAAGAAAGGGAGCCCCTTTCTGATTTTTTTTGCAGAGGATGGATATTGACAGAGGGACCTATGTCGAAGTCCATGCTGAATCTCATTCTTACAGTTATCTGGTAAAACAAGTGTAGAATGAGATAGCAAAATCTGATGACACTAAGCTAAGAGAGGTGCCAGAATTACTATGTAGAGTAGCAGAACCACCCTACAGGACTAAGTGACTAGGCAATAAAATGGCAGAAGAAAATCAGTGCTGATAAAAGTAAAGCAGACAGAGAGAGAGAGCACCTGCCCTAAATACACACTGATAGACTCCAAACTGCCTATATAAAAAAAAATAGGCAGATGATTTTATGAAAATGTCAGTTCATCACTCAGAAGTGTGTAGAAAAAATGGAAAACTAAGTAGAAAACATTGTATCAGAACATAAACCCACAGGGCACCCAAATCACAAAGAGCAAAAGTATTTCTGGTTGCAGAATCTTGGACAACGCTGCAGCAGAACTAGAAAAGGTGTAGAGAGTGGCGAAAAGAATGATCAAAGGTATGAATGACTTCAATTTGAGGGAGATTAAGTAAACTAAGGCTCATCTGCATGGGAAAAAAAAAAGGTTGATTAAACAAGGTAGAATGTAGGGCTGTGAAATTATCAATGACAAGGAGATAATAAATGGGGAGTCCTTATGCACTGGTTTTGATAACACACAAATGAGAAGCCATGAATTGAAATTATCAGGAGGCTGATTCCACTTAAACTATATTATTTTTCCCCCCACCTTTCAATTCACAGTGTTATTAAACCCAGTGATAGTACCTCTGTCTTAGGAGGGTTTAAAAGCACGTATCATTGGATCTGGGACAGTAGATAGACGATGATATCTTTGGACTGCTCTTTGCTTTTCCTTTAGTATCCATGGCTAGACATAGCTAGAGACATTTTGTGGGGCTATGCAGACCTTTGGCTCGACTCTTTCTCTGTTATTCTTAAATAGTAGGTACCAAAAAAATACATTTGCAGACTTTCCAGACCCAGAACACTAGTTCTTTGCAGCACCATCTCAAACTGAACTTTTCCATCCCAGCAAGGCTGGCTCATGTAGTGAAGACTTCCTGCTGTTTTACTTCAAGCACTTAAGACTTTCCTGATAACTACTATAGGAGATGTAAAATCCTCATGTGGTGTAGAAACTTATTCTCAGATTCTTTTCTAAAATGTGATTAGTTTGGATATATGGTAGACATAATGTACTGAAGGGAAAATAAATATTGACAGAGGGGAACTGAGTTTTGGGTTGAATATTCTAGGGGTTTCTTTCTTTTTTCTTTCCCCCCCCCCCCCAGTGACAATTCTCCCCTAATTAATATCTGTATACAACCTCAGCATTGCTCCTGTATGATCCTAGTCCTCTTCTCCAGAACAAGCTATGTCACATGGGGCTGCATACAGCTGAAGTTCCTTTGTTATCAGTGCCTACCTTGTTGGGGGGTTCCATGTTATGTGCAGCAGAGCAGCAGTTCTCACTCCACCATCTGCTTTCCTTTTGATTTAGGAGATGCCTTACATGCAGGAACCCTCAAAACTGGCATCTTTACAGAGACATATAATTATCATCAAAAGCACAATAGGAGTTCCTAAGTACTGTGAGAGTAACTAATGTGCAAGTGCATGGCCAGAAAGAAAACACACATAATTAATGAATCAGGCTACTATTTTGGGCATCTGTCATTAGTTATAAATGGGATAATAATGGATTTATGCTGGAAAACATCTTGAAAGGCTATGTTACTTCGTATTCCAAGCTGCTGTTTATACCAGCATTATAAAAGATTGTTACTAGATGGGAAGAACTACTAAAAATCCCACAAAAGCAGTAAAATTCTATTACAGAAGAGAAAATAATCTTACTACAATATAACTTTACACTTAGCATCATAGAATCATAGAATTGTTTCACTTGGAAATAGACCTCTAAGGTCATCGAGTCTCCTTGTCAACATAAGACCACAATGGTCACTAAACCATGTCCCAAAGTATTGCCATGGTCACACATGTCAAACACCTCCAGGGACTGTGATTCCACCACCTTCTTGGGTAACCTGTTCCAACGCCTGTTCACTCAGAATTTCCTCACAAGAAACTCTGTCCACCAGTCTCTGAAACAGGCCAAAGGATGCCCACTGGAAGTCCCAGCTGGCAGTTCTGTTCACAATACCCCCACCCCCCCATCCTCCCTTCTCCAACAACTGAGAACTCTGTCATTTTGTGATGGCTGTGCCAAAGGCAGCCCCCAACCTTACATCACCCAGAAGTCTTTCTCTATTCACAAACAGCAGGTCCAGCAGGGTGCCTTCCCTAATCGACTCCCTCACCAGCTGTGTCAGGAAGTAGTCCTAGGAAACTCCAGGGCTGCTCCTTCTCTGCTGTATTGTATTTCCAGAAAACATCAGGAAAACTGAAGTACCCCATGAGAACAAGGGCCAATGATCGCAAGGCTTCTTCCACGTAGGTAAAGAATGTTTCATTTGTCTTTTCCTCCTATAGACCTACAGAGTGGGCTATAACAGACTCTCATCAGGGTATCTGCCTTAAGGCCATAGTTCAGCTCTGCAAAATGACAAAGTTCTGATTTCTTGAGCTACAAATCTATTCCCTGTGTACATTCAAAGCTGTCTCTATTTCAGTGACAAAAGTTACCACTCCTTTTAGCAGTGCCGACACATCTCAGATATGAGGAAAGGAATTGCTGTGTTTCACTCCTGACACACCTGTCTTCAAGAGAATTGTTAACTGCTTTCAAGCAATGAGTGTAGAGTCTGCCTTCAATCACAAAGTGACAGTTCAGGAATAGGCAGGTTTTATGGCATACAGAATCATCATTGCTAGTGATGATGAATGGGATTTTAAATCCCAGGTCGTTTGCAGAGCTGTCAGAAAAATCGAAAAATCCTTCTCGAACTGGCCAACTCACCATAGGAATTGCTAAGCAGTAACAAACATGGAACTGAAGTTGGTATTTCTGTTTTAAAAGATATGTCTGAAGACCGACTGGACAGATGGGCAGAGTCCAACGGGATGGCATTCAACAAGTCCAAGTGCCGGGTGCTGCACTTTGGCCACAACAACCCCATGCAGAGATACAGGCTGGGGTCGGAGTGGCTGGAGAGCTGCCAAACAGAGAGGGAGCTGGGGGTGCTGATTGACAGCCACCTAAACATGAGCCAGCAGTGTGCCCTGGTGGCCAAGAGGGCCAAGGGCATCCTGGCCTGCATTAGGAATAGTGTGGCCAGCAGGAGCAAGGAAGTTATTGTGCCCCTGTACTCTGCATTGGTTAGGCCACACCTTGAGTCCTGTGTCCAGTTCTGGGCCCCTCAGTTTAGGAAGGACATCGAGATACTTGAACGTGTCCAGAGAAGGGCAAGAAGGCTGGGGAGAGGCCTTGAGCACAAGCCCTATGAGGAGAGGCTGAGGGAGCTGGCATTGTTTAGCCTGGAGAAGAGGAGGCTGAGGGGTGACCTCATTGCTCTCTACAACTACCTGAAGGGTGGTTGTAGCCAGGAAGGGGTTGGCCTCTTCTTTCTAGCAACCAGCACCAGAACAAGGGGACACAGTCTCAAGCTGCACCAGGGGAAGTTTAGGCTGGAGGTGAGGAGAAAGTTCTTCACCGAGAGATTCATTCATCATTGGAATGGGCTGCCCAGGGAGGTGGTGGAGTCTCCATCCCTGGAGGTGTTCAAGAAGGGATTGGACATGGCACTTGGTGCTATGGTCTAGTCATGAGGTCTGTGGTGACAGGTTGGACTCGATGATCTTTGAGGTCTCTTCCAACCTTAGTGATACTGTGATACTGTGACCAAACAAAAAAATATTGTAAGAAAAGTCTCCTGGGTTACATGCAATCCTCCAAATCACCCTGATGCAAAAATCTGCTATCTGAGGTGATGTTACTTTTGGTCACCACATGGTCAGTCTCTAGAGATTGTTTTACCCATCAGCTTAAAGTGATACCTGTAGAACTTTCTTGACCTTACAGGATTCAAGGTGTTGTGAAAGTGTAGTGTCTGAAGCAAAGGGTAATACAAAAATAAACTAAAATTTCCCATTGGAGATAAATGAGTAGAATCAAAGTTTAGACTTAAGTAGTTCCTTTTTCCTATGAACTTTTTGATTCAACTTTCTCATTTGAAGAGAAGGCAAAAAAATCCTTCAAACTCTCTCAAATGTGTTTTCTTGGTATTAAGATACAGACCCTGTTTGTTGTTGAGTGATTACCTAATAGACACCTTGCCATTCTATATTTCTAGGAGAATATTTTCCCCTTAGCATATGGTTCTTGTTATTTTTGTTATTCTTCAGAAAGGTCATGTGTGATTATCCTTGTCACTCTCCTTAATGGATAGAGGTGGCTGGGAATTTAGGCTACATCCAAAAAGTAGCACTGAAATATTAATTTGCTTGCAGTTAGAGTAGGGGGAAAGTATGTTTGTCAAGGCACAGCACAGCTCTGAGGCAGTTATTCTGCTGTCAGTACATAGGCTACACCCTCTGTTGCTGTACAGCTCTCAGACACGGTGCTGCATTTCATGACATTAACAGTTAAAAGCTTTCTAATGTCATGCAATGATTTAATTTTGCTTTTTTGACTCAATAGTGGCAGTTATAAGCTTTATTTCTCTATATTTTTTTTTATGAACAGCAGATAACTTTTACACAAAAAGCTTGTGCAGTATTAAGTCCTAATTGAGCTCTTTGCGCAATACTTTCTATGCATCTGAATTTAAGAAGTTATTTAGATTCCTAAACTCACATAAAAATCTTACCTCTCTGAATAGCAGTTGCTCAGAAAATACAGATGTTTCCAGTGAAAACTCATAAATTACTCAGCTTGTTTCAGAACAAAATGCCCATTCAAGAAGTGCATTACATGAAAGCCCAGGTTAAAGAGCCAATTATAACATCTTGGTGCAGTTTGTGGTGTGAAAATGGAAATATCATTTTTCAGGTGTTCTATGTGTTGGATTCTGTATGGAGCATTTTTTTTCATTCTGCACTTGAAATAGGGGATGTTTAGTGAGAGGCACCTTCATATTCCACTTTAAATAATATGAAGCAAAATTGGGAAATGCCTGTAAAATGTCTTTTAAAAGCAGGGAAGGACTGTTTGTACAGTAGTTTTAGCAAGACAACTGGCCCTCTTTCTTTAACAACATAAGCACACTAGAGAGTCTGAATGCATTTTTCACAGCAACAGACACTCAAACACATTTCTCTGACCAGGATGTTTTGATGATCCCATGAAGGTAAACTTGTATTCTGTCCTTCCCGGCAGACCTGAAACTAAATAGATACCAAGGTTCAGTGCACATGTAGTCCTAATTTCAGATTACAACCTCTTTTGGGGAGGCTAGAAACCAGCCAGCACATCATTCATTTAGCATATATATCTGAGAATTAGCATATTTTCCTCTTAAACATGGTTAGTTGTACTATGCATCTATGCCCTTTTCTGTGCCTTTATTGCTCTTATATGTAACAGCAGCTTATGCAAAATGTTTAAGTGCTTGCAGAAAAATAAGAGATGTTTCATGGCCTCATTCAAGACTTTGGATAGCAACAGCCAATGAAAGAAAGAGAGTTGGAACTTCTTCAGTTAAAAAAGTAAATAAAGTGAATGCTTTTGCCTCTGAATTTAGCATCTCTGAGGGCTTTTACAGTCCACATCTATTCTCATCCTGTTTACAGGGCCAAGAACAACTAGAAAGAGAAGGCAGTGAAGCAGGAAGATAGTCTGCACTCTGCATGACTGTATAGAAATTACTTCTTCACCTTAGCTGTTCACTGAGTAAAGCTGGAATGGAAACTTTGGAACAATGCTCTTCCCTGATCACAAGCTTGGGCAGAGAAGCTTGTGACTGTTATTATTACTGTTGTGTGCCAGCAAAAATGTTTGTGGGACATATGAATGACAGAGTAGCTACACAAAGGAGGTCAAAATTACTTTCCATGTGCATTCTGGTTTCTTTTCACTGACATGAAGACATCACCTTATATTGGAAACCAGGTTTAAACTAGAACCAAGGCACAGATTGCTTCTAAATTGTATTGTATACAAGGTTCCTAAATGTTTCCTGTTGATTCTTTGGGTTTCTTTTGCAGAAAGGCCTCAAAGGTACAAAGTGAGAAGAAAGAAAAAAGCAACTGCTCAGATTAAAAAAAAAAATTGAAACTGGGCAAAAACTGTGCTTTCCCTCACTGTTGAAAACCCTCTCCATATGTTACTTCCAAGCTTCTTCTCTTCATTTCTGATCCTTTTTAACTATATCACAATGACTGCCTAAAATCCCACTTTCTCGTCAACCCTTACCACCATCATAATATTTATCTATTTAATCTTTTTAGTTCTTAGAGTCACAATGCTGAGTTTCCTCAGCTGAAGAGAGAAAGAAAAGATGCTGCTGAATTTGCCCTCATAGTTCTCTTCACCCTCCCACAAGTTATATTTCTGAAGTTTGCACACACTGTGTTGCTTGATATCACAAGATGATTGAAATTGGAACCTCTATGTACAATTTTGTCCAATAATGCTGATCAAGCAGCACCAGCTAGAGCAACACCAGGCCCAGATTGGCTTGGACTCATGGCTTGAACCGCGACAATCTGTGCTGGGTTAGGAACTGGCTGGAGGGTTGAGGCCAGCAAGTGGGGGTTAATAGTGCCACCTCCAGCTGGAGGCCAGTCACTAGTGGGGTGCCCCAGGGATCAGTGCTGGGTCCCATCCACTTTAATATCTTCATTGATGATCTGGATGAGGGGATTAAATCAGTCATCAGCAAATTTGCAGATGACACCAAGTTGGGAGCAGGTGTTGATCTGTTAGAAGGCAGAAGGGCTCTGCAGAGGGACCTCAACTGACTGAACATATGGGCAGAGTCCAATGGGATGGCATTCAACAAGTCCAAGTGCCGAGTGCTGCACTTTGGCCACAACAACCCCATGCAGAGCTACAGGCTGGGGTCAGAGTGGCTGGAGAGCTGCCAAACAGAGAGGGACCTGAGGGTGCTGATTGACAGCCACCTAAACATGAGCCAGCAGTGTGCCCAGGTGGCCAAGAGGGCCAATGGCATCCTGGCTTGCATTAGGAATAGTGTGGCCAGCAGGAGCAAGGAAGTTATTGTGCCCCTGTATTCCACACTGGTTAGGCCACACCTTGAGTCCTGTGTCCAGTTCTGGGCCCCTCAGTTTAGGAAGGACATCGAGACACTTGAACGTGTCCAGAGAAGGGCAAGAAGGCTGGGGAAAGGCCTTGAGCACAAGCCCTATGAGGAGAGGCTGAGGGAGCTGGCATTGTTTAGCCTGGAGAAGAGGAGGCTCAGGGGTGACCTCATTGCTCTCTACAACTACCTGAAAGGTGGTTGTAGCCAGGAAGGGGTTGGCCTCTTCTTTCTAGCAACCAGTATCAGAACAAGAGGACACAGTCAAGCTGCACAAGGGGAAGTTTAGGCTGGAGGTGAGGAGGAAGTTCTTCACTGAGAGAGTCATTCATTATTGGAATGGGCTGCCCAGGGAGGTGGTGGAGTCACCGTCCCTGGAGGTGTTCAAGAGGGGACTGGATGTGGCACTTGGTGCTATGGTCTAGTCATGAGGTCTGTGGTGACAGGTTGTACTCAGTGACCTTTGAGGTCTCTTCCAACCTTGGCAATATTGTGATACTGTGATACAGATAGCCCTTGGCATTCTCCCAGAATGGAGACCCCACAACCCAGCATATCATCCATCTGAAGCTGAAAAAAAACACAAAACAAACAAACAAACAATTATAGTTTTGCCCCTGCATGTAAATATTTGTCAAGAAAATATTTGGCAAGACATCTAGACCATTATTATCAATTCAATGTTTAGTCTTTCCAGAATGATAAAGTTATAATCAAACTTAAAGAAATGCATGCAGAAGCACATTTGCTTCTTGAAAGTTTTAGCATGTTTACAACTTCTTCAGGCTCAAAAAAAACCCCAAAAAACAAAACCAAATCTGAAGAGGGAAAGAAAAAAAATCCTACATAAAAGGCATTGACAAATCTTTGTAATTCATATCATATGTACTAAATTTCTTCAGCCAAACTACAGAACAAAGACAAATGAGAGAAAATGCAAATCTTCCATCTGTTATTTCTCAGGTCAAGCATTCCAGGGCTGTCAATTCAGTCTTTCATTTAGATACTTATGAGGCAAAGCATCTCAGTCTTTCACTCGGCAATGGTTTCTGCATCAAATTTGATTGAAATAGCTGGTAGTCCCCAACCACTGCACACAACAGTTTGTTTCATCTGAATATGTTTTTTCCCCATCTGAATACTTTCCTGAAGCAGGGTGTTTCTCACACCCTTTTCCTTCCCTTTTTTTATCACTGAAATTTAATGGATAAATAAGTTACTTTGGTAGCATTGCACCAATTACTCAGTAGACTTTTGACTGGCAACCACATGAAGAATTCAAAACTGGGGTTACTGTGCTCTGTTTTGTTGGTTGGGGTTATTTTGGCTTGGTTTGGGTTTCTGTTGTTAGGGCTTTGTTGCTAGGGCTTTTCATTTCATTCTTTCAAATTTAAAGCTAAGAGGTCTAAAATATGGTCTAAATAGCCAAAATTCTTTGAAATAATGTTTATTGCAAGATAATTTGGAAGTAGATATTAAGAACACTTCATTCTGTGTCACGTAATCAACATCAAGTGCTGATCACAACAGATAAAACTTTAAGTTGCATTTTTTTGGTGCATAATTCACTGTATAGTGAATAATTCACTATAATATAATAATTATACACCATAATTCACTGTAGAGTGAATTATGGTGTATAACTTTAGCTATTTAGTCACATTCATGCAACTGATCCTGTGATGATGTTTATGCTTCCAGCAAAATGGAAATACCATTTCAAAGATCAGAGCGCAGATGATTGGCAAAATAAGTCAAATTGAGGGGAACCATGGAGAAATCTTCTTGGAGTTTTCATATAATGTTTTAACTTTGATCACTGAGATCAGAGTGTTCTACTGGAAAAGCAAACTGGGAATAGTTTAAAATATTTCTTCTAAATGGAACAGGGCAAATAAAACCCCTCCCCTAACATGTACTTGCAAGCATATTTGGGGGTAGAACATCATATATACTAGTTGATGACAAACCCGTTAATTAACGTGCCATATCTGCTTAGATATGCAGCAGCAGAAAATTAGGTAGCTTTTACATATTTAAGAGGTTAGAATATTAATCAAGGAAGGGTTTATTATTATTATCAGACCAGAAAGGATGCAGGCAGAATAGTTAAAAAGGGATTAGCCAGAATATATCCCCAGTGTAAATCAGGCTGCAAATACATCAGCTTCACAGCTAAACAATCTTTATGGTACCTCCTCCTTTTCAGCAAGGGAAATAGGGCACACAAGTGCATCTTTCTGATGCTAAGCAAGATTCGTGTATCCCTGACTAGCCCCAGAGTTTTCATAAATCACAAACTTCTGCTTGAACACATCACCGTGGCCCACCTCAAGGACCAGAAATACATTAAACATATCCTAGGCTCTCTTCAGCTTGTCTTTCCAGGAAATGATGGGCATGAAGGAAGTCTTTAATTACAGGACTCCTTAGGTACCATTCTAACCCTAAACATTTTTCTGAAGTTCAAGGTAGGACATGCAGCTTCAGCCCTCTTCCTTTATTCCAGAAGGACAGAGATAAAATTATTTCTTGTTCTGAGGCTGCTAGTAAAGCCTTAGTCAAACTGCACTACCCTCTGTCAAAAGGGATAAGCATCCTGTTCAACCTCTTAGCTGCTGGGCATGCAAGAAAGCAAAGCACTACAAGAGTAGCCATATTCCCTCCTCTGAGCAGAGGGCAAGAGAAAGCACAAACCCTGCTTGATAGATGGCATCTGCATTCCTGAACTTAGTATAGATCAATGTACAACTCAGCAATAAAGAACAAGTCAGGAACAGAGTTGTTTCAGACAGCTTGCAAGGTACTACAAACTCAGCTGCCTGGTGATTGCTCCAGAATGTCTGCTGCTGGGATGGGCAGAAATACAGCCTGTGTCAGTCATGTGCCAGGGGAGGCTTAATTGAACATTAGGAAAAACTTCTTTAGCGAAAGCATGGTGAGGCCTTGGAACAGGCTGCCCAGGGAGGTGGTGGAGTCACCATCTCTGGAGGGGTTCAAGAAGCTGTAGATGTAGCTCTTCAGAACATCGTTTCATGGTCATGGTAGTTAGGTTATGGTTGGACTCCAGGATCTTAAAAGCCTTTTCCAGCCTTAGTGATTCTATGATTCTGTGAGCCCATGAGCTATCCTTGGCTTTCTCAGGATGGACATCTCTATTACATAGTACCACATGAGAGATTGTGTGAGCATCACTTCCTCAGGGCACAAGATAATGACTTCTGTAAGTTGGAGACCATCCAGTGTAGCGGATCAGTGTAAAGAGAATGAGCCAGGCCATAAACATACAGACTCACCATACCATCCTGGGAATAATTAGCACTGGGGGAAATGGGACCATGCATTTTGCTATGAAAAGTTAATAGCTCTGGCTGTCTGAAGGGAGAACAATGTATAATTTAAACTGTTTCTTTTCCTTTGCTTTCAACAAGTTTCTCATCCATTGCTCTTGAGAGACATAACCCTCATCAGATTGCTGAGGATATTATTTGAATTTATGGTTTTTTAAGTAGTTAATGTTTCTGCTAAGCAGTTAGGAAACATCCAGCTGTTAAAAGCCTTTAATTGATGAGTCTGCAGTTCTTCAGCCCCTAGGGGCTGGTGGCAAATAAATAATCTTGTCTCTTAGAAAAACTAACAATAACTGTAGATGTTATTGAAGTCAGAGTGAAAATAGATAACTGTGACTTGATAAAACAACCAGTTCAGGGACTGTACACACCTTGTCCATAGAAATTGCAGTAAGATACCCCAACATTTCTATTCTGCAGTCCAATGATTTGCTGCTAACATTGTTATGCACTTCTTCATTAGGATCTAGGTTATTGGGAATCAGTAACAGAAAGAATTGACCCTGAATGTTGTGATTAATCTTCCTTATACTAGAGCTTGAAATACAGCTGTATCCATCAGTGCATTCCTAAATTTTCTTGACATAATAATTTGTTTCAGTTCACTGAAAACAATAAGCAACCAGCAGTAGCAGAATTCCATCTTACATTGTTTATTCAAATATTTTAACTACTTAAATTGCTTCAGAAATTCAGTCCTTCTCTGACAAGTGAGACATCTGTTCCCCACCTGAAGCATGTATTCTTTGTGTTTATATCACTACAAGTTGCAAATCCTGCAGCAGCTTCCTTTAGACATTTTAGTGGAAGTTTGCACTGTTGTTTGTTGTACAAGCACACAAGAGTACAAAAATCTTCCTTCTTCTTAGCTTGAAATTAAGCTCAATGCATTTTGGACTGTCCTCAGGTTTTCTCTGTGCTGTGGCTGCTTTAGTTGCCACCTAATGGCATTGCCAAGACTGCTTCAGGAAGGTGACTGACAGGAACAAGGGGAGTCTGGAAACATAAGCAAAGTCTGAGAAATGGTTTGGAATTATGGCAGTAATTAATTAGTGAGGTGATTCTAAAAGATAGGTGGTTAATCCCCAGAAAAATGTCTCCTATAATCTTTATGTGCCTCATATGAAACAGCATTCAACCTTTTTCAGCATTTGAATCAGCCTTTTTCAGCTTTTGCATGCTGCTTGACAAAGAGGAGCAGACTGTTGCCTGCTGGTGTAGGTGCTATTCAGGATCTGCAGCACTGGTGTCTTCCTTGCCTCTTGCAAGGCAAAGCAAAGAATCTCCTCTTTCAGCTCTCCTCCCTGAGGCACCTGACACCCAAGTCCCAAAGACATTTGTCTGGCCTGAGCAGAGGGTGTAATGTCCAGAGTCAGATTTGCTTAAGTCAGATTCTCATGCAGTTCAGTCTTATTACTTCACAAGGTATAAATGAGGTCAGTAGATTAGGTGAGAGCTAAGCATCTATTTACAGAATTTACTGAATTATGAAGAGATAAAACCACAAAACCAAAAATATTGTTAATAGTTTCACTGCACTCTTAATTGAAAGGTGAGGATTTCTTCTTCAGATAACTGCTCAGTCCTGAGGCCAGAGACACATCACAGCTAATCTTACCTTGCCAAGACAGAACTTTGATGCTCTCTCCTCTCCTTTAAGTGTAGATCACTGTTTGGACACTTACTGCATCAGAGCCATCAGGGAATTTGAATGATGTCTCAGTGGGAGTATCTCAGAAGAGTGCAAACCCAAACCGGAGTGGAAAATTGAACCACGTTCTTCCTCCATTATCAGAAAATAAGTCCTGCAATCAGAGCTGAGCTGACAGGTTTATTAATGATGTGTTAAGCAAAATGGATTAAGCTCAGCCTTCCATGGACCTGTTTGCTCTATGATGCTAACAGTGGTGAAATCATCATTGCTATTATCACTAAATGAAATCCCCAAATGAAATTCAAAGAAACACAGGGGGAGCCAATACACTGAGCATGGTGATGCTGGCTCCTACAAGCCCTTTGCTTGCTATAAACACATTTTAAGTACCAGTTTATGTGTGTGTTTAATTGTTCCTGTATTTATGTAGAAATGAAATGTAATTTGATGACACTCACTTCACTGAAGAGCAAAAAAAATAACAACCCAAAAAAAGGCTATCTGGAATAACTATAAAATTCTAGTCAGAATCAGAGAATGGAATAAGAATTTAACATGTTGTAGGAAAAAAAAAACCCAGAAAATAAATAATCTTTGGGAAGCAGAAACCCATATATAAGCTGTGAAGATACATGTGAAAAGACAAAACTCTTTTAATAGATATGAGAAAGTCTGCATAATACTGGCAAGAATGGCTATGGCTCAGAGATTCGAGATTCTGCAATAGAACAGAAAGAAGAGAGTTGTATTCCTTGAAGAGTATCAGCCTCAGAAAAATTATACAGCAGAGTATGTTTTCCTACATCTTCTTATAACGACGTGTTAAGGCTGACTTTGGAAAGAAAACCTTATGGGATTATTTTTCTCTTATTTTCTCTCCTTGGATTTATCTGTAAAACAGGGCTGTGTGAATGTCAATGGATGCTCGCTTGTCATTGAAGAAATAATAGCAGAAGATTTGAATTCACAGTTTTGCATAACAAAGCACAGTATTTAAAGGATTAGAATATCATTTCCAGATAAATTTTGAAGAGAGAGCCATCAGTCCAAGAGCAATGGACTGGATAGTACTAATTTTGATCCACATCTATCCCTAAATAAATGTCGTGCTGTGAATAAACAAGTTGGGTATTATCCAAGTGGAAACAGATCCCTAACAGTAGTTGTGCTATATAAGCAAATCAAAAATCCTGATATTGATTAAAATAGGACAAATACATTATGCATAATCAGAAGTAAAGTTTATGAGAAGCCTCTTTGTATTTACATTAATCTGTATTGTGGTTTGGCTTCAAATGCAATTGCTTTCATGCATCACTGTACCTCCTTACTGAGGAAAGGGTAGTATTTTGGGATTATGCTGCCAGAGAAACCTAGTCCTCAAGCTGGCTCAGTTTTCAGTTATTAACTACTGAAGAACATCCTTTTATTCTTACTATGATTCTAGTCTTAGTATACTTTTGGTTCATTAAATTACCCAAACCACCAGATTGTGAATAGAAACATGCTCAGGGAATGTAATTATGTCATTATTGCTCTTAAAACATATCAATCATTAACTATTTCTAATTAAGTGCTTTACAGGTGCTCTTTCGAGTTAGAATCAAGGGCATCAGAAAACATCAGAGTAAACACAGCTGAATTATTACTTGTTTAGATTATGTCAGTGACCAAGTATTTTCCAGATGGGGTCGTAGATCACAGTTCAGCAAAGCAGTAAATGCTGTTTTACACCACCTTGTGGTATTGTATGAAAGATAATAATGCCACATAGTAAATTAGCACCAGCTGTTGAAAACGATTCATCAACGTTGTACCTGTGACTATGATGACAGGGCAGATACATAATGCCATGACATTCTAACACTATTCTCTACCAAGTACTGCAGCTTCTTACACAGCTGTCAAGGTAAAAAGTCAGTATAAATTTTGTATTGTGTATTCCTGTATATGAGAAAAATTCAGCTGTATGCACACTTTTATTTAGATTACGTTTATACTGGCAGAAAATTCCTGCAGTGGCTGATCAGATGTTCAAGAGTGTGAATACAGAGCCACCACCTTTGCCTCAGACCATGTTTGTGACACTTGAGCTCTGTCTTCTCTCATTGGACTGGACGTGGTAAGATTGACTGACCCATTCACCTTTCATTACCTCTACATCTAAAGCAAACAGAACTCTGAAGTGAATCTGTGCTTTGGAGGATCTCAGAGGTGGATGCTGCTGAGGCTTTGCTGTGATTAAACTGTTAGGCCACTGAGTACTTCTGATGCTTCTCAAAAATCCTGTAGAACTAACAGAAACTCAGAAACAAGCCTCATGAAGAAAGAAAGAAAACTCAGTGGCATTTCTAATAGGCAAGAGGATAATGTAGCACTGTAGATCCAAGCTGTCTTCCTTGGCAAGTATGTGGGCTCTGTGCTAGGACACAAAGAAAGGAAAATGTTGTTTCCTTTAGGATGTCATTTCTTTGTCCTCTACAGATCCTTTAGATGTATGTGCCTGGGAAAATGAGGTTTGGGGGAGAAAGTACATTTTGAGGCACTCTGGGGAGAAAGCACTTAGAATTGTTCATTTTCCCCAAAAAAACCCCTGTACAATTATTCATGCTGCAGAAATTTCCAGTAAAATCACAGTAAAAGTAAGAAAAAGCTACGTGCAACAGAATACTGAAACACTGAAGTTGTTTCATTTACCCACAGACTGACAGCCCAGCTGGAAAGGTGCAGCCCTTCAGCACAGTTTGTTTCAGGATTCTTGTGTTCATTTTTTGCCCTCTTGCTCCTTCTTGCACTGTGATTTATTCATCATACAACCCCATCAGGAACTAAAACCAAAATGTTTTCATTATCTTCTTCTGACAAAAAAATTCAACTAAAAGCATCCTATTTTTTGAACAGAAATGTGTTCAAACTGACAAAGCTGTGTTCAGACACGAAAAATACTGTTTCTGTATAGTGTCGCATGTAGTCTTAATTTGATCCCATTCACATGGATCCATTTGGATAGCAAAGAATCAGACTGCAGCTTTGGTGCTGTATACATAAAACATATTCCTTCTTTGGAAATCACAGTGCCCTTTCCACAATGAAATTAGTGTGCTATCCTGGTGCCAGAGACAAGGCAGAGCCAGCTGTGTTCATCCAGCATAAGAGAATGAATACTGGTTATGTTCCTGAAAACAATCACAGATGTGATGTGCTCATGGTGAGTGGCAGGCATATTGGAGGAGTGTGACTCTGTGTCCCATGGCTAAGACCCACAGACCCATCGTTGGCTCATTCATGTAATATATTAATGTTTGTGCAAAGCCAGCCAAGCAAAACTTGCTGCATTTCCACCTTGTAAATAATCATGGCATATGATTCAAAGAACAAAGTATTACTGATGATGTTCATGTTCTAAGGCCTCAGTCTGACTTAGAAGTGTTTGAGGTTTGAAGCTTGCTGCTTGGGTGGTACCTTGAACTATAGGTGTGTTGTTGACCCTGGCTGGATGTGAGGTGACCATCTAAGACATTCTTTCACTCCCCTCCTCAGCTGGACAGGGGAGATAAAAATTAACAAAAGGTTCCTGGGTCAAGATAAGGACAGTTTTATACAGCTAAGACAAAAGTCATGTACAAAAGCAAAAGGAAAACAAAAGATTTTATTCTCTACTTCCCATCAGCAGTTGATTTCTGGCCACATCCCAGGAAGCAGGGCTTCAGTATGCTTGGTGGTTGCTCTGGAAGACAAACATTGTAAATAATGAATGCTCCCCTTCCTCCTCTTTTCACTTAGCTTTTATTGCTGAACACATGTTTTGTAGAAGGGACTATCCCCTTAGTCAGTTTGGGTCAGCTGTCCTGACTGTGTTCCCTCCCAAGATCTTGCCCATTGCCAGCCTGCTGGTGAGGGAAGGATGTTGGAGGGATGGCTATGTAAGCACTGCTCAGCAGTAGCCAAAATGCTGGTGTGTTGCCAACTTCTTTCTTGCTACTACTACAAAGCACAGCACTATGACAGCTGCTATGAGGAAAATTAACTCCACCCCAGCCCCACTCAATAGAGTATGGAAGCAGTAAACATGAGAAAGTTGGAACCATATCCAAATCTTACTATCAAACAACACATAGTGCCAGCTAATCAAATCTTAGGATGTAAAGGATTGTATCTTTCAAAAATAGACATGGAATCATAGAATCAACAAGGTTGGAAAAGACCTCAAAGATCAAGTCCAACCTGTCACCCAAGACCTCATGACTACTAGAACATGGCACCAAGTGCCACATCCAATCCCCTCTTGAACACCTCCAGGGACAGTGACTCCACCACCTCCCTGGGCAGCACATTCCAATGGCTAACAAACATGCACGAGGAGTAATTGTGAAGACAAGGGATCTGCTTGTGGGCTTAATCCAAAAGCCATGCAGAACTGCTACACTCATAAGTCTGTCTTACATGTGACTGTTAGCAAACAAGGCTTTAAAATGGTATCCCTGTGGCATAAAATAAAAACTGCTTTCTTTTTTTACCTTCTGATTGTTCATAAATGGGAATTCTGGAGGGATTATGAAGCATTTTACTGTTGCATAGCTGCATAGCTGAATTCTCATTTTATTCATGTTTCTCTTGCTTCATCTTTGAGAAAAAGAAGAGGCACTCCTCTTGGCATGAATTCACATGCTGAAGACAGTAGAAGAATGTGGTGCTGAAGACACTCCCTGTGCTCTTCCTATTTCAGTACACCCAAAGGGAAGTATCTACCTGCAAAGGTAAGGGATATTGCTCTTTTCCACCATCTGAAAGTCCAGAACATAACAGTTAACACACCAACTTTCATTTAAACCTGAAAGAAGGCCAGTATTTGTTTGTCTTCTGTATTTTGTATTTCTGAAACTGAAGCCTTCAGAACTGAAAGGTGTCCTTCACAAAGGACAGAAAGTGAGCCCTCGGTGAAATGTTTCCTGAGTGTCAGGTGTGACTACCTTTTCTGACAGACAAAAATGACATCACAGATAAAGAAATTTCAATTTATTTCAAGATAGTCTGTACTACCAATTTGGAACTAATTTTGGAATTAACACTGTCATTAACGTATAAGTAAATGGAAGAGGTTGTTTGGACTTGCAACAGACTTCCATGACTTTCATGTCACCTCTGCTTGCAGCACTGTTGATGTGCCTCTTTCTGGTCAAACTAATGAGAATCTGTTCTGAACATCCACCTGAGGAGGAGGAGGGGAATGGTTTGGATGCACACATTTGCTCAACATTTTGACTGCCTTCTGCTTACCCACAGTTCTTCACACAAAGAAACTATTGATCCTGAATAGCTATAGTCACTGCCTGGCAGGTTTGAGTGAAATATTTCCCTAGAATTTATATTTCTTTGACACATCCTCTCCCTTGTGTTGTATTTTTTTTATTTTTCTGAATTTGTATAACTAACTCCATAGGTTTAAAGAAGCCCTCGTTTTGGAGTGAGTAGTTGCACATTTGTCTGTTCTTCATTGTCTCTCTCCCATTGTAATTGACCAAAATAGTAAGAGGGGGAGAGCTAACAACACGCAGGGCAACAAACTCATTATTTGTGAACCGATTGTGTGAAAACATCTGGTTTGTGCCAGCTTCACTTGTTTGTACACACTCACTGCTTCCAATAATGCAGGGCTAAGTGGAAAGTAAACACAGCGAATCTGCCTTGCTTGTCAATTGCACTAGTGGTTTTCAGCCCTACCGGTGTAGCAGACCCCATAAGCCACTCTGAGCTAAGCATATTAGCTGAATTCAAGTCAGTACTGTATTGTCATCTAAGGAATCTTCGTATATGTATGAAGTTAAGTAAGCCTGTCTCTGCCTTTTTGCCCTGGGAAGGTGCCCAGGATATAGGAAGATATATACAACCAGAAGCTGGCTCAGATCATCCCCTGTAGATCTAATTTTGTACCTGATACACCCTGATAGGGTGTTTTCCAGCTGAAATGAAAGACTCTGTTTTCTCCAAAGCTTCATCTTAAGCCTCTGCTGAAGTGGTCTGTGGTTTGCAATGTAAGGAGTACTGTGGGAGAATCAGCAAGTGTAACTCAGTGTAGCTCTAGCAGTGTCAGCACTGCTGCATTGGCTTACATCAGCTGAAGTCCTTGAGAGTGGGCTTTGACTGACAGGTTCTGTTCCCTGGGAAATGGGTAGAATAATCAATGACTTGTATTAGCATGTCTTAGTATTAACAGGTCTTTAAAAGACTAGTGTTTCCAATGCTGACACTGGCTTTGTTCAAAGATGTAGAATTGTGTGGACCCTGGAGGATGACTGTGGTTGAACACAAAGTAACAATAATCTTTCTTGAAGAAAGTCCCTTGCATACTTAAAAATAATTTCCATGTCATCCCTCAGAAGGGGTTCTCTCATAATCCTCAGCTTTTGTAGGGGAGTCATATTAAAAACCATGAGCTCTTCTTTAGAACACACATTCTCCCAAACTGGAAGTGGAGGAAATCCTCTTCCCTCTCCACCCCTGCAAATCAAGTCTAATTATCTTCTCCTTCAGTTCTACCATCAATATTTTCTCTTTCATTTATCACTGAGAAATATGTCTGATTTTGACATCAATTCAACAAGCCTGGTTTTCTTTAAAAAATAAATGTAAAAATAGTCTTCTATCTTTAAAACTATTGATCATTCTTGCCATGGTCAAAGGCAACAGTCCAACATGCACAAGAAATCTTAAAAGAGAAAACAAGTGTGCAAAATACACTACTACCAGACAACCTGCTTTTAGCATACCATGCTGTGCTAATATTGAGTGAAAAGCCAAAGGCAATGAGGACATTCATTTCACTCACCTGAACTGAGAGACCCTGTAAGCAGCGTGAGAGATCCCACAGACCTCGTAAACTTGTGTGGAAGCATTATTTTACTCTCAGGAAAATCATTGCTGTACATCCTGTCAAAAATAATTTGGTAATTCAAGATGTTTTCACTATTTGTTTTTAAATTCCCATTAACATTTGTCAGGCTGTGCTGTTTACCTTACTAGCTGTTCTTTACTCAGTTCATTTTTACCCAGCCTGAGGTCCCACGTAAGTTACGAGGCTGCTAAGAGTTGGCATCGTTTCATGGTTCGTGTAAGACAGTACAGCTTGCTAGCTTTTGCCTCAATGCACTACTTCTATTGTTTCTCTTGTACAATGCATGCAAACCACAGTGAGGGACAATTGTATCACAGAACTAATAATAGTGGTCTAGTGTCAGAGGGCAGTGATCTGGTTTATTTCATGGACACAAACTATTTGAATTTGTCAACTTTTCTATTTAGTAGCTGGATTAGTACCCACAAAGGAGTGCCCTTGAGCCCTTCTCACTTATGTAGAGCTCACAGCCTCTGAAAGGAATTTTACTTGGAGTTCTGCAATCATGACAACCAGCTCTTGCAGTGTGCTTCGCTTGCATAGACCTCAAAGCACTTTATGTGGGAAGTCAAGGTCATTCTGAAAACGTAAAACCTGAGAATTGAGGAGATTAAAAGAACTGCTGAAGTTCATCCAGAATGGCAGTAGTAAAAACAACATAGAGGAGTATTAGTGCTCAGTAATCTAGTCATTACAACATAGCTATCCTGAAGGAAAAATGCAGTTTCAAGTCTATGAGCAAGTAAAAAAATACTGAAAACAAGAGAATTAAAAGCTCCCACCAGTGTCTCCATCTTCTTTCACTAGAAGGGAGACATGAAAATTTGAATGATTACCCTTCAAAACCTGAAATCTGACCACTGGAAGTATCTCCAAAGTCCTTTGTGCAACACAAGCCACATGCATTTTTTTTGGTCACAATTTCAGGTTGCTTGGTTGAAGTAGAAATTAATTCTGGGTATTAACCCATAAACAAGAAATATTAGCTGCCCAGTTTTATAGTGATGCTACAGACCCTAGCATTTTCAGCTGACATTTTTCACGAGCAGATAAATACCTCTCTGTTGTCATTTATATTAACCGTAACACAACTAGCATTTTCTAGATGAGTAGTCATATTTATTACACAAAGTGGGTTTAGATCCCAAGATTTTCCAAAACATTACAAATAGTACAAATAAGTAACAGATATATTGTTTTCTGTCTCTTTTGTCCAGATCAGTCAACAGAGATGTTATCTGAAAAATTGTGAGCTTCAGTAAGTTGTTAACAAGGTAGTATTCACCTCAAAATCACAATAGTATTTGGCACATTAAAAAAATCTTACTAGAACAGCAATAAAGATGGAAATAGCACCTCCTGATCTATGTCTGCCTTTTCTGGTTGGTTTGTTTGTTGGTGTGTCTGTTTTCCTTCAGTATGAGCTGTGTACCAAATGTCTACATTCCCTAGTGCATGAGTGACCAGGGTGATCACTACTAGTTTTCTGAGAATGAATATTGAGTCTGGCAGTATGGGATCAAGGCAGGTTGACTAAAGGTTCCAACACACAGGCAATTTTGAGTTCAGAAAAACACTTTATCTGCTTCAGTTCCCAGGTCCCTAGGTTTTCAGGTGAGAATTTTTTCTGCATAATGCACCCTGTGTTCTTCTCTTCATGTTTCATTCCTGTGGAGTCTGGTCAGCATTATAATTTCAGTTTCCCTAGGGTTTGTTATGATCTTTGGTATCAATAAATGGAACTCAGCACTGGTTAGGCCACACCTTGAGTACTGTGCCCAGTTCTGGCCCCCTCAATTTAAGAAGGACAATGAGAGTCTTGAACATGTCCAGAGAAGGGCAATGAGGCTGGTGAGAGGCCTCGAGCACAAGCCCTACGTGGAGAGGCTGAGGGAGCTGGGATTGTTTGGCCTGGAGAAGAGGAGGCTCAGGGAAGATCTTATTGTTGTCTACAACTACCTGAAAGGTGGTTGTGGCCAGGAGGGCGTTGGTCTCTTCTCCCAGGCAACCAGCACCAGAACGAGAGGACGCAGACTCAAGCTGTGCCAGGGGAAGTTTAGACTCGACGTGAGGAGAAAGTTCTTCACAAAGAGAGTTGTTAAGCATTGTTAGGCATAGGAATGTGCTGCCCAGGGAGGTGGTGGAGTCACTGTCCCTGGAGGTGTTCAAGAGGGGATTGGATGTGGCACTTGGTGCCATGGTCTAGTAGTCATGAGGTCTGTGGTGACAGGTTGGACTTGATGATCCTTGAGGTCTTTTCCAACCTTATTGATTCTATGATTCTATGAGTATTTGCTTTCTTTGCATTCTTGTCACTCCTTGCAGGGAAGCACTAAGGTTGGAATTTAGCAGCCCTGTAAATGCAGTGTAATTCCTAGACAACATTCTACAAATTGAGAGATTCCCTGCACCTTTATAGTGTGTAACCCTCAGTAGTTGTTGTCTTTCCCTCACTTCATTTTGTTTCTTATCTCAGTGCACACAGGGTTTCCATTATGGGTTGCCTGGGGCGGATGAGTTTGTAAGATGAAAGCACCATCAAACACTTGAAGCTTTCATCAGTTTTGTCCAGCAAACATTGTAGAACTTGAAGGGATTACATTTTTAGATTTTTGAGGAATGATCAAGGTCATGTCATGTTGATTGATCCCTTGGTTTCTACTGAGGCTACTGTCTCCTGTTTATGTTCTGGAAATAAACTGTAAAAGTAACCGAAGGTCATAGACTATGAATAAAGCTTACTTAGAAAACTAGGAAATAAGGAGGAAGTTGATGATTTTTATTCAGTCTCTGTAGATTACAGATATTTTTAAGACTGAAGAATCCTGCCTTTGAAAGGTCAAACTTCATGTGAGAGATGAGTTCAGTGTACTTAAAATCTTATAAAAAAAATAAAGGAAAGGAAAAGATCCACCTGTAATTTACTAAAAATACATACATAATGAGATTATCAAGATCTTACATCTGACTTAAAGTTCAGTTAATCAATTTACTTGAATTGCAGTGTATTTTTAACCCCTGCATAAAAAACTGTTTTGTGTTAGAGTCATGGTAACAGCTCTCCCAAAGCCTTCATTTCTATCAACAGTAGGCAGAGACTGGGTATGAAATGCTTGAAAGTTTGGGGTTTTTTTTATTCTGAGAGACTAATGAGGCCTGCAGACATTGTGAAGTGTTAAAATAAATCACTTATCTCCCTTAAGATACTAAGGGTAATACACTCTCTGATTTACAGACATCTTACTGCCTACAAGAGAGACAAATATCCATAGACTGAAGTTCCAGGAAGTCTATTGCTGTGGGAAGAAATGAGTAAAATTCAATGAGATCCTTCATTAATTGAAACTCTTTGGATTACAGTTATTCTCTTGCCAGCCCATACCACTAGTATCCTTGTAGGCTAATAAACATTTTTCCCCCTGCTCTCATTATCGAAGCTAATACCTTTGTATGAGTCAGAAAATGCAGAGGGCTATTTTCTACTACTTGCTATGCTGAAAGAGCAATTTGTTAGGTATTTCCGGCTCTGCCTCTGTAATCCTGCTGGTCAAGAATTATTAATCACTGTCATCAAATGAAGTGCAACAGTGGCTGGTTCAACGGCCTATCAGATGTATAAATAGCCATCATGCAAAATAAAATGTGGTGAGTTCATACAGAGCCAGCAGCACTTATCTCACTGAAAAATGCAAACATGCTGTCCAAGACTTCCCTCAGGGATTTCCTTTGCCAGCATGCAGTCCTGAGAACTGTGAAGACAGGATGCTAGACAGTGATACCAAAAAGTGATGCCAGGTTTCAAAATAATCATTTTGGGTCCACACATCGTAAACTAAGAGTATTTTTAAACATGTTTTAAAATATCAGGGCATTAACTATCATGTGGAAGACACAAAAGTAGATACATGAATGTCAAAAATTTGGTATCTGAACTAGTAAAAACACAGCCTTTGTTTGCTTGCTCTGTCTGTTCTCTTGCTGCCCCAGATAAGCTACTGATTTACTTGCCTCACTTCTCACTACTCTGCCTTTCTCCTGTTTAACACTGTCCATTTCCTGTCCTGTGCCCATTTCTATCATCTCATGCTCTTTCTCTCTTTCTTGTGGTTAAAGCATACACTTGACCTTTCCCTTACACCATTTTTTGTTCACAGTTTCCAAGGATCTCCATGGTATCCCAGAACTTTAACACCATCAAAATGAATGTCTTTGATCTTTGTAATGGAAGGATCTGTGAAGGCTATGGAAGGCTCGTGAATGTGGCTAGAGTTTTACTTTTCCCTTTTAGATACCCTGTCCTTGGATTTCACCTAGTCTAGCAAGTGGCTAGAATGGAAATGTCTGCTTGTAGTACTGTATGAGAGTAAAATGAAAATGATTATTTTCTTGTGTGATAAAACACATGGGGGAAAAAAAAGGCCAAAAAAGGCCAAAAAAGCAAAGAGCAATTACATAAAAAGAGACATGCCTTGCTGAAGATACATCCTACTGGCTTAGACAAGGTGCTGTTTAACCACATGCAGCTTTGTGTTTCTGCAGTTCACTACAAAGGATTCAGATCATGGTCAGTATTTCAAACAGCAGGCACTTAAATAGTTTTATACACAAATGACAACATTCAAGGATGAAGTACAGCTCATGTCATAGCTGGAAAAAAAACCTACAACTAAACTAAATATTTTAACAAAACTGATGTGTTGACTTCTCCAACTCAATACCCTTGCAGTCTTTGTCCAAAATTACTGATGTTCAGCAGCCATTCATGGCAGGTTGTTGAATAATGCTTGCAACAGAATAGTTGTGAACTAAAGAGAGTTGCTGCATTCACTGTAAACTATGTTCATTTAAATATACTCTCTTAGTGCTATTTTGACCTTTAAGGGACTGTTTAAAGTAGTTTTGTCCTCTCTTCTCTGAATTTCTTGACATCTGTTTCGTAAGGAAAATGTAAGAAAATTCCTTTGAGGTGCAAGACTAACACTTTGGTTAGCATTCAGCTTTTCCATTTATTTTCCTGTACACTAAAGCAGGTTACTCTCCAGCTGCTCACTTCAGTTCCCTGTCTTTAAATGGTAATAGGATGGCTCCTTCAGTTCATCTTTTTTCCTGCCTTGCAGGAAGGTGTTGTAAGACTAGAAGGTGTTGTAAGACAAACAGCTCACAATCATACTCCTTTTGCTAATAATTTAGCATCATTTAGCATATCCTTCTTCTTCTTTTTTTTTTTATGGACCTCAAAGCAGATCAATATGCAAAGAGTCATTTCTCTGCAGAAAGTTGTAGAAGACTGCAAGGAAAGGCAATGTTAATTTCTTTTTACTTTTAACTCAGTTTTCTTCATTTAGGACTCAGCATATGCAAAAGCACCTATTGAATCCTCTATAGTGGATATCTACTAATCAATAGGCAATTGAGCTCTTGCTGAGTCCAAACAGAAAATGATGCAGCAGAAAACAAAATGTGCTGGGCTAAAACTTGAAGTCCTTAGTTGTTCTTGCATTTATTTAGTCACATCTCTAAGCAGTCCAGAGGGGGCTGCAGGATTTAGCTTCAGCATTTATCCCATTGTTAAATTTATCAGGGAAGTTACTTCACCCTCTTGCATGGCAAATGTGAAAGAGGCTGGCATCAGACTGGTCCTGACTAGCTGTTGTAAATTTGGAAGATATTGATAAGTACACTAGCAATTCAGGAAACTGGTCTTTCGTAACAGACTTCATCAGGCATTTAAAAATACAATAATAAATAAATCCTGGGTGCTGTGTAAGTATTTCTGAACCAAATATTTTTCATTAGATTACTAAACAAGATGACCCAAACAAATGAACAAACAACAATGAAACAAAACAAAAATAAACAACAACAACAATAATAAACTAACCACAAACAAGTGGAAAAAAGAAAGACTGAAGTTGTAGAGAGATGACACAAGTCAAAGAAATTCTCCGATCAGCCAGGAGCTTAGAAGAAATGTGTCCAGAGAAGGGCAATGAGGCTAGTGAGAGGCCTTGAGCACCAGCCCTACGAGGAGAGGCTGAGGGAGCTGGGATTGTTTAGCCTGGAGAAGAGGAGGCTCAGAGGAGACTTTATTGCTGTCTGCAGCTACCTGAAGGGTGGTTGTAGCCAGGAGGGGGTTGGTCTGTTCTCCCAGACAACCAGCACTAGAACGAGAGGACACAGTCTCAAGCTGTGCCAGGGGAAGTTTAGGCTCAAGGTGAGGAGAAAGTTGTTCACTGAGAGAGTTGTTAGCCACTGGATTGGGCTGCCCAGGGAGGTGGTGGAGTCACCATCCCTGGAGGTCTTCAAGAGGGGACTGGACGTGACACTTGGTGCCATGGTTTGGTAGTCATGAGGTCTGTGGTGACAGGTTGGACTTGATGATCTTTGAGGTCTTTTCCAACCTTATTGATTTTATGATTCTATGATTCTATGAAATTGCTCAAGCACTGATAGAGAGTAGAAATCTGCCTTTCTGCTGTTATGTCAGGAAAACCTAGAGTTGCCAGGGCATAAAGTCTGTTCATATAAGGTGAACCTGCCAACATTGCTTATGTCATTGTTTATATCAAATATTAGTCTTGATGTGAGATTTATGTATGTGTACAAATATATACATGGGAAAATGTAAATACATTTCATGATCTGGTTTGCCTATAAGCACACAAACAATTGTGTTAATACTACTATAATATGGAGACAAGGACAACTGGGAACACCCATAGCTGGGATTCCCTCTGATGCCCTTATAGTTGTATTCATGACCTCAGTCTCTGTACAATGACACCTTTAATAACCTCCAAAGAAAAAGCAACCTATCACCAGTTTCATCCCAAACTTATATATATAAACAAATTGTCTCTTCTGTTACAGCAACCTTTCATAGTTTCATAGTTTCAGTTAGGGTTGGAAGGGACCACAAGGATCATCTAGTTCCAACTCCCCTGCCATGGGCAGGGACACTCTACACTAGATCAGGCTGGACAGAGCCTCATCCAGTCTGGTCTTAAACACCTCAAGGGACGGGGCCTCAACCACCTCCCTGGACAACCCATTCCAGGCCTTCACCACCCTCACGGTGAAGAACTTCCTCCTCATGTCCATCCTGAATCTCCCCACCTCCAGCTTCATCCCATTCCCCCTAGTCCTATCACTCCCTGATAGCCTGAAAAGTCCCTCCCCAGCCTTCTTGTAGGCCCCCTTCAGATACCTGTCTGACTGCATTTTCCTGTACTGACAAACACCTTAGTCTCTGCTGTCGAGTGGGGTAATTAGCATAGTTGTGTTAATTGTGTATTAAATACATTTACACGGTCAGTAGGTTAATTCATTTTTTAATATTCTAATATAATCATTTTAATATCAGATTCTGTTTCAAGGTACCAATGCATAATGGATTCAGAGTGGAAAACAGTGCATAATCATTTATAGCTTTGAGCCTACAATTTCAATGGATTGTAGGGAAGAAATTTGATATTGTTACAGTTGATGTTAGTAACTAAAGTTAACGCCTGTCCTAAATAATTGCCTCATTAACTTCCTCCAAGTTCATAGGGTGGGCAGAGATCTGACTACAACTGACAGAAATTATCTGGTAAGCTGAGGAAAAATGGAAAATCATTTTCAGGCTTGGCCTGAAAAATCTTCTAGCTTCTCAGCCATATCAGAACAGGGATGTGTCAATACAATGCAATGCAATGCAACAATACAATACAATACAATACACCAGGTTGAAAGAGACCTTCAAGATCATCGCGTCCAACCCATCAACCAATCCAACCCATCTAAACAACTAAACCATGCAACCAAGCACCCCATCAATAAAGCAGTTCCAAGAAGATTTCATTGCTATTGATTTCCTTATGTCTTAATTTGGGGCCAAAGTGGTGTTTTGGTGAGTATCAGGAGAGGAAAAAAAAGGCAACAAATGAAATGTGATAAAGGATGTGTTTTAGCTAAGAGCAAAGGGACCTTTAAACAGAATCCAGCTATTTAAAATCATCTATACATCATTATGACACGTTGTCTTTATAGCAATTACATTTTTTCTCTCTTTTGCTCACTCTTTTCTGCTCTTCCTACCATGGGGAGAATTCCTACAAATCTTTGCTGTTCCCAGAGAAGATAAAACCTGGTATCAACCACAAGTTACCATCTCCAAAGGACTTGAGCAAAAGGCATTACTGGCAAGATGATGTACTGAAGATTTTCTGACCACTGTCCAGGTCTATCTGGAACTCAATTAATCTATAAACCATTAAGAAAATGAAATCTAAAGCTGTTTCCCTGATTCTCTGAAGCATCAATACATTAGTGCAGTCTTCTTAGGCTCTAAGCCATTAAAATAACAGAGGTAGAAGTGTCCACACACTCATCATTTTCAGAGAATTTGGCCTCATGCACTGGTCTTTTCATTATTAAGAGAGAACAGTGCTTGCCTTGGTCTGGGAAGCACCTCACTCCCAGGTGAATTGAGGCAGACAAACTTTTTGCAGCAAGACAATCTGAGACACTCTCTTGTTTGATCTGTGAGTGAACAGGAGCAGCAAACCCTTTCTCATCACAAGTTAGAAAGTAGTTTGCAGTAAGTTATTGTGAATCTTGTCATTCTTGAATCCATAATAAAGCCTTTGTTTTACTTTACTAAATCACTTGTTGATCTTTAAGCTGGTTATCAGTAAGTGTTACTGAAATAAAGCTTTGATTTATCTCTTTTTATTAATTTCAAACTGTTGCAAAATCAAACCATGTCTAATGTCTATCTGTAATATTCAACCTTGGGTCTTTTCATGTTTTCCTGGATCATTTCTTCCATGCTGCTTATAAAAACAAGTGTCTGTGTTTTGTAGTTGTACCCTGAACCCCTCTGAGAAACTACATTTCCATTGCTTCTGAACCTGCAGTCAAGCTGCTTCTTGTTTCTAGTGCAGAAATCCCTAAGTTCCAACATGAATCCCTGCTAGTCCCTCCAGGCAGATGTTGCTTCATACTATAAATGCTGATGTCTTTGGATAGGCTGCCCTAAGCCTACTGATTTCAAGTCTAGCTCAAGAATTTGTGTCTTTTGGTCATTACATGCTTCTTTGGTTTGATTTTATGATTTCCTGAGGCTGCCACAATATTTCATAAGCTCCCCCCAAGACTTGGGCTCTGGCTTGTGGGCTGTCAGATGACTGGTCAAGCAGTATAAGAAACGTAATTTTGGATTCTGTATTGGTAACAGGTAGCTGAAAGGTAAGTAGCTGAAAGGTAGGTACCCTACCAGTAACTATACAGAAATTGAGAAGAATTTACACTTAGGAAAGCAAAAGATCAATAATCAAGGACTCATCAATAATAATGAAAAGATATTCATGTTATACAGTACAGTCATCCTCCATCTGTGCTTCCTGTTGCTGTCTCCCCAGGGTACTTTTGATAAAGGCTGTTGCTTGGCTCTACCCCAACGGTTGTTTTCTTCTCACTGGCCATTTTAAATTCAGTCAGATACCTGAAACACTGGCTGTGGCAAATATAAACAATCCTCTAGAAAAATAATAGCAATAATTATTAGACCCACCTAGTAAATGTAACAAGGTTGGTAGTTGTTATTTTTTGAGTGCAGAGAATCAACATTTAGGATATTAAGTTGAATAGAAAATATTTGGGTACATCAGAACTAAAAACATTGATAAGAAGACACTTGTAGTCATAGCACATGCACAGTGAAGCTGTTTTTCACTGTTTCCATAGACCATTAAGGTCTTCTCATTGGGTCACTATAGCTCTATTATATCTAGGGATAGCAGAAGCATTACTTTCCTTCAAAAATAGCCCAGCTCAAATTCTGTGCTCATACCAGCTTAATTACTAAGTGCACACTGAAGGCAATGAGAATATTCCATAGTGATCGAGGAGTGAGTGGAAGAGGATTTAATTCAAGCAGGTCCTCAGAAGCCTTCCAATAACATTTTCCAGATAACACTGACTTAAAAACAAAATACTCCCATCCCTGTTTTCAAAACCACAACAACTCAAGATACTTGAATGGTTTTGTGGGTTTGGGTTTATTTTTTTTTACACTTCTTTTCTGCAAATTAATTCAACCCATTGTTACATCTTATTAGTGCCCTTTAAAATGTGTTACAACCATTTTGAGCTTTTATGTATTTATTTTCACTTGAAGTGTGAATTAGATCTTTGGTCAGTTCTTTCATCTTTCCTGGTACCTTAATTTAGTGTTAATTTTAGAATTCCTTTGGATTACCAAATGGAGTAGAAATCAGCAGCTGAGTTCCCCTTTTAGAGCAGCTGATCTTCCTTCTGGAGCAGAGCATGTCTAGGAATCTCTGTGGTCCTGGCGGTTCCCTGTGGCCAGCAGGAGCAGGGAGGTCATTCTGGCCCTGTATGCTGCACTGGTTAGGCCACACCTGGAGTACTGTGTCCAGTTCTGGGCCCCTCAGTTTAGGAAGGATGTTGACTTGCTGGAACGTGTCCAGAGAAGGGCAAGGAAGTTGGTGAGGGGTTTGGAACACAAGCCCTATGAGGAGAGGCTGAGGAAGCTGGGGTTGCTTAGCCTGGAGAGGAGGAGATTCAGGGGTGACCTTATTGCCCTCCACAACTACCTGAAGGGAGGTTGTAGACAGGCAGGGGTTGGTCTCTTTTCCCAGGCAGCCAGTACCAGAACAAGAGGACACAGACTCAGGCTGCACCAGGGGAGGTTTAGGCTGGATGTTAGGAAGAAGTTCTATACAGAGAGAGTGATTGCCCATTGGAATGGGCTGCCCGGGGAGGTGGTGGAGTCACCATCATTGGAGGTGTTCTATTGTATAGGCTGTCTTGAATTTTCTATTCTATTGTATAGAGAGTGTCCAAAAACAGTTTTATAATTCTTTATTAAAAGAAAGACTTGTTTTCATTCTATAAACTGAATTTGTCACTGACAGAAATGCTGGCCAACAGCTCTGAATAGTAGATGTGCTGTTATCTATCATGTCCCATGAAACACTCTTGGCAGCTGTTGTGTAAGCTTCTAATCTATGTCTAAGAGCATGTGCATGCAGGTGGGAAGGTCAGACCACATTCTGGAGCGCATGGGGACTTTTGCTTCTCTAAAGGTAATGTTTCCATGCATGACTTTATCAGAACTCACTTTCTGTAGCTATTTCAGGTGTTCTTCTCACTCTGCCTATCTGGATTTTCAAGTGATTAGTGCTCTGAATAGCAGGTGTTGTTAGATCATGGGGTGACTCTAAGAATAGACACAACAAACCACACTGAAGGCAACAGGAAGACCCCATTGATTTCAGTGGTATTTGACTTAGATCAAGTTGAAACACATAATACCTTGAGGGTTTGAAGCAGGTTGATTTTGTTCGTTTTCTCCTTAATCTCCCTGTGACTGAAAAAAAATAAATGCTTAAGGAATAAGCTGGCTTCTGTTGGCAGGTTATACTCACAGAAGCAAAACATGATACGATGCCAAAATACTATAGTGATGTTTTATTTGAAGTGGACACCTGCACACTGGGAGCTGGCTTGCAATCAATAAGTCGTTCCCCAATTCAGTTCAATTTAAAAAGATTTAATTGGCATGATAAGCTATGCAAGTGTAGCCAAAAGATTAAAGAGGCAAATCTTTCAGACACAGGTTAGAGGATGAGCCTAATCTACTCATATAGGAGCTATGCACTTTAAAAAGGTTGGTCTCTGACACACGTTTAGCAACTAGAGTCCATCACAAACATTGTATGAAATTAGTATGTTTTTCTCTCTGCAGACTACATAGAGCTTTTTGCTTGATTTGTGTGTCTGTCTTTCTGTCAGCCTATGTATGTATCACAGTATCACAGTATCACTAAGGTTGGAAGACACCTTGAAGATCATCTAGTCCAACCTGTCACCACAGACCCCATGAATAGACCATGGCACCAAGTGCCACGTCCAGTCCCCTCTTGAACACCTCCAGGGACGGTGACTCCACCACCTCCCTGGGCAGCCCATTCCAATGACGAATGACTCTCTCAGTGAAGAACTTTCTCCTCACCTCCAGCCTAAACTTCCCCTGGCGCAGCTTGAGACTGTGTCCCCTTGTTCTGGTGCTGGTTGCTAGAGAGAAGAGACCAACCCCTTCCTGGCTACTACCACCTTTCAGGTAGTTGTAGAGAGCATTGAGGTCGCCTCTCAGCCTCCTCTTCTCCAGGCTAAACAACCCCAGCTCCCTCAGCCTCTCCACATAGGGCTTGTGCTCAAGGCCTCTCCCCAGCCTTGTTGCCCTTCTCTGGACACGTTCAAGTGTCTCAATGACCTTAAACTGAGGGGCCCAGAACTGGACACAGGACTCAAGGTGTGGCCTAACCAATGCAGAGTACAGGGGCACAATGACCTCCCTGCTCCTGCTGGTCACACTATTCCTAATGCAGGCCAGGATGCCATTGGCCTTCTTGGCCACCTGGGCACACTGCTGGCTCATGTTTAGGCAGCTGTCAATCAGCACCCCCGGGTCCCTATGTATGTATGTATGTATGTATGTATGTATGTATGTATCTATCTATCTATCTATCTATCTATCTATCTATCTATCTATCTATCCATCTCTCTCTCTCTCTCCCCCTCTCTCCCTCCCTCTTTCCTGACTTCTCTCACTTCTTCCCTTCTTTTCTGGACATGAGCATGAAGTTTATTCCTAACTACCACAGTAAAAAGAATTCTTGCAGACCCTTGTGTTTTGGATGTCACAGCAGAAGTCACATTTTCATTTTCCCACTGTCACTTTGTTTACAAGGTCAGTAATAGCTGGTTTTGTCCTGTGGGTTTCCCTAACTATTTTGAGAAGTCATAGCCCAACAACATACATTCAGAAGACAGTATATGAAACAAGTGCCTCTGTTTCTTATTAATTCATTTTATTATATTTAAGACAGTTAATCCTTTCCTAAAGATATGACTATCTAAATTTTAAGAAGTTCCTCACAAATATTTTTTTCTGAAGAGAATGCTGATTGTGGTGGTAGGGCAGAATCTTTTTTAGCATGGTGAAAATGCTGAAACAGTTTCTGACCTTCACCATTCACATATGGCATAGTAGAGGTGAAATATCTCCTCATTCTTCTCTTGGTACCAACTGTAATCTTGGAAAAAGACTGGGAAAAAAAAATAAAAGAAAGAGCATACCAGGAAAAGAGAGGTTACATCTAAGTGTGCCTAATATTTTCCCTTGGTAACTAATCCTTTTCCCTTTTTCCACATTTACTGCCCTATGACTTCAGTGAAGTCTCTCCGAACACATAGTAGGTCAAGTACTTTGGCTGTAGTACCTGCAAATAGAACTCTTATCTCCAAACTATAACCTTTCCATACTTTTTGAATATATGATCTCTGAAAAGTCTCTCCCAGACATCTTAATTGACCTGAGAAAGAGCATATATTGTATAAGAAAGTATTTCCTGGAAATAGAAAGAGTCAAGTGCAGAAACTGCATTGAAACTAAATGCTAGAAATGTTGATGTAGAATTGACTACTGGACATTAAAATCAATCATGATGATCTCTGAGAGATCACAGCAGGCAAATCACTGTGACTTCCTCATATGAAGTGGCAGAAGTTTAGCTCAGCTGTTAGCTTTTGAAACTTGGCCTTTGGCATGGTGGAGTGGATGTGAGGGGTGGGGGCAGGTGATAGGAAGGAGAACTCTCACAGTGTTTCCAGAAGTACAAGCACAAAATACATGTTTCTTCTTATCCAGCTGAATAGGCTCCATAGCTTCATTTTGTGAAATTTTGAAAGCAGGGGTTTGATTATTAGATCTTGTAAGGAAGGCTACTGAAAGAAGTGTTCCTTGTCTTCAATATTTGCATTTGTATAACAGCTACACCAAATATTTGTTCCTGCATTCTACTTTTAAGATAATTTCTCTTTGAAACATCTCCTCTTCTCCATTTAAATATTTTTTTCTGTCTGTTGAGGTAGTGCCACAAGTGCTGTGAAATGCTTCAGTCATGGACTAGCGTCACACACTACTATGCTCTCTCTCTGAAAAAGAGACAAGGGAATTCCTACCCCTATAGAGTTAAGCTTTCAATATTTTTGGCCCTCAAAAAAGCTTCTGCTTTAAAACCACATCTGATAGACTGAGGAGAGGGCAATTGCCCTTCAATCTGCTCTTCAATCTCAGGTTATCTGAGTCTGATTGATACCATCCAGAACGGAGTAGGGAATTATTGTTCAGCCATGAACATTTTAAAACTCTTTCTTCCTCTTTCCTGGGACAAAACTAAGAATATGAAGACTAATTGGGTCATCTTCTTCTCTTTTTTTTTTTCCCCCTTCTTTCTTTTAGAGGAAAAGAAAACAAACTAAACAGACCAAGAGAAAGGCATCCCACAAGAGCCCTATCTCACAGCAGTGAGAAGACTTGAGGTCACATCTCTGCAACTTTTTTGGTGAACACACTGCACATCCTCCCCTCAAGGACTATAGATGTCAGAATCTCTCCCACAGTTCAGTATGCTCCAGACAGGACCCTTGTCTCTTCACCTCAGTGGCCACACCACTCTCCTAATACAAGGAACACTGGGAGATGCTGTGCTCCACAGCTTGCTGAACAAAAGCATGGATCTGAACTTGGACTGCAAAATATTCGTGAGGAAAGTTCTTCCAGAGCAGATAATTCCCTGCCTAAGAAAATGTTGTTTCTATAAAAAAGGGTGGTTTCTTTTTTTGCCAGATAGTAATAAATAAATAAATAAATAGGAAGGATTCATTAAAAAGAGCCAATTAATCTTACCCATTATTTTCATTGCAGAACTCATACTCCCTGCTATATTTCTTAGGCTTTGTGTATCAAAAGATATCTTACATACGGATTCAGATCTCTCAGCCTTCTAAGCAACAGATAATCTGTCTAACCAAACTGGGAAACAGAAGTCTAAGTAATGCTAGACTCAATGTGACTGGCTGAAATTAATGCAAGTGTATAAATGCTCCATCAAACAAAGCAAAATGCACGAGTACAGTAAGGTATAATGATGATAATTTGGACACATTTGAGAAAGTGACATAATAGGCTGTGAAAGTTGCCTCTTAAACTGCTAGATGTGGAAGCTCTCTGCTTTATTAACATTCTGATAACAACTCCTACATATGTCTTGGTAAATACTGCAGAGGGAGAGCAGCTACAAGATCCTGTTGTATGAGGCTAAAGTGAATGCTAATGAGGCTCCTGAAGCAGCCCTCCTAATTCCAACTGTTATTAAAAGCAAGAAACCTGCCCTACAAATGGGGGAAAGGCAAAAAAAAAAAATAAAGAAAAATCAGACAAAGGACTAATTTAACAACTTTTTATTACAAAATGTGAACATACTGTCTCCCAAGGGGTTTAGTTCTGTCTAGTTCAGTTTCCTAAATACTGGTTCTGTTGGAAGAATCAATGTATGTGGGTAGGGAAAGAAAATTTTAAAAGGCAGTTATCACTAACTCTGTTGATAAACAAATGTTGGAAATTTCCTCCTTGCTGCAAGCATTAGCTTGTTTTCTGCACAAAATAGCTAAGATTTAGATGTCAGCTATCCAAGCTTAGAGCACCATGTACCGATCTCACATCATTATTCTACAGACACAGGTACAATTTTCTGACTCCTCCTTTGAAAAAACAATTCATGCCCCTCACCATATCAGGGGAATTGCTTAATCCTGCCATTTCAAAGACCTCTTGGTGCTGATGGCACTCCTCATTTCCCACCACCAGCAGAGAGCACAGGACTGAGGAAGGACAATGAGCTCAACCAGCTTTCCAGTCTGAACTGCTGAAGTTTCCCTTGCTGTCTGTGTGCCTCTTCAACAATAGCATAGCATAGCATAGCATAGCATAGCATAGCATAGAAAGAATAGAATAGAATAGAATAGAATAGAATAGAATAGAATAGAATAGAATAGAATAGAATAGAATAGAATAAACCAGGGATAGAAAGATCCCCAGCTACCACTCATGTAGAGGTGCTGAGAAAATATGAATTAATAAAGAGCAAAAAGTCACTCGGTGGAGGTACAAACACATGAGTCCATGACTGGCACAGATACTGAAATGGTTAAACCCAAAAAGCTTGTTCATGTCTTCTAATGAGGATCTTCTCCCACTTTCTTCTGTGGCTGCTCTGCCTGTGAATCATTAAAAAATCCATTATTAGAGTGTTTTACTCATTTCCATTGATTCGACTTGCAGTATCCTTAGAAGCCTGTGAATTGATGATTCTTTGCCCTGATTCAAAGACCCAGTTAAACATTTTAAGTCATTTGACTATTTTTATTTGGCCATTAGAGCCACCCACTATATTGCCAGACCTATGCTTTTAGAACACCAACAAAACACTGTTTAAAATATGTAGTGAGTTTTAACCTACTCTTGTAAGTAAGTTTTTAGCTAAAAGATTTTTGTCCTTTGAGTTAGGTGAGGTGTCTGACATTCCTACCCTGGAAATCTGAGATCACATTCTCCTTCATTTGTACATGTTACTGCAGGTAAAAAGCAATAATAAATGATAATGAAAGAAGGCACATCACACAATGATCACTCTCATTTTGGGGGCAGGAAGCCATTGCTGCCCTGGAATATGGAACACTTAGGAGGACTATCAGGAGGACTATGCAGCATCACAAACACTGTCACAGACAGAAGACTGTCATTGGAAAGGAGGAAAATGAGATATCATACACACTTCTGTGGTTGCTGACCTCCTCTCATCACAGGAACAGCAATATTTAGCTATACTATCAGCAGAGCTGAGATCAGCCTATAGTTCCCTTGGACCTCTAGTCCCACTACAAAGAAGATTACTATTCAGAATTACAGCCCTGCTATTCTGTGAAGGGTTCTTCAGTACAAGATTTCAAGGCTGGCCTTCCCTTAATAAATCCCCTTTCTTCTCCTTCTCTGATCAGCATCAGCAAGTTCTTTGTGAAGCAAGGATAAACAATATCTCTACAATGATTCTGTACAAGCTTTCTGTGACCATTCAGCCTCTCAAGGCATGCCAGACACTGAACTTCATTGAGGATTTCCCAACACTGGTGATTGTTATTGCTATTGCCTTCAGCCTAGACCAGTAATGATTGATTTTGTACCATTAAATTCCAAACTACCCCTAGGACACCCTCTTCAAAACCTGCCCCAGTATTTGATCCCAGTATGGCCATATTCCACTCACCTCCAGCACAGTAACACTGTATAATCTTATGATGAGACACAACAGTTTCAGGACTAAAGTGCCTTCTGAAAATACAACTGCTGAGCACGGACTGGATGGGCCAAAGGGAAGCAAAATGAGTGTGCAGGTGCATTCATCACCCTGTTTGTCTTTCTCAAGATCTCTACCTAAACACAAGTGTTCACGCACTCAAGCAGGCTAATTTTGCATTGGCCATAGATCTCATGGTCTAATGAAAGATTATATTTGTTCTGTGAGTGTTACTAACTTAGAGGATGCTTCATTTTGCACTCACCTTCAAAACCACTGGTAATCAACCTGCCCAGGTGGCCCTGTGCCAGAGCCAGCAGGTTTTTGGATTTATTTCCCACAACCACCACTTTTGCCAGATTTATCACACCTCCCTGTGATTACCTCTTCATTTTTACTGGTTTGAAACATGAGTGATGCATAAGCAAGCAAGGACACTTTCTCTCCAATGGCAAAGCTGAACAGTACACAAACAACTGGGAATACCTCATCAGTTTTATTTTCAATGCACAAAGTTTGTGATAAGATTTTCCTTCAGATCTCTGAATTTCCCTTGAAGAATATTGAGGGCTTTCCCTGATCACTATTCTGTTCCATCTAGCAGCCATCACTGTATGCCTGTGTTGTGTCCTTCACTTAGGATTTGCCTCAGCAAAAACAGTTAGTGACATTTAGCTTCTGTAATGAGAAAAGGAAGAAAATAAGATAAAATCAGGTTTTTGTTCTCTCCAGATGTAGTTCATGAACCAGTTTCAACAGTTCTGTGACATGGATTTTTTCAGTCAGAGTAATCCAGATATGGGACAACAATCTTGAATAATGAATAATGAAGGAAGCAGATGCTTAGAAGCCACAATGTCTCTGTATTAAGTTTTCAGATAAAAAGTTTGTCCCATACAGTCCCCTGTGCTTTGACAGTCCCAGAAACAGCTGCAAGGCTCCCCTACAATTGTCATAGAATCATAGAACTGTTAGGGTTGGAAGGGACCTCAAGGATCATCACCCCTCACACTAGATCAGGTTGCTCAGAGCCACATCCAGTCTGGCCTGGAAGACCTCCAGGGATGGGGCTTCCACCACCTGCCTGGGCAACCTATTTCCAGTGTCTCATCAACCTCATGGTGAAGAACTTCTTCCTAACATCCAATCTGAATCTACCCATTTATTTTTTTTCCATTCCCCATAGTCCTATCATTACCTGACACCCTAAAAAGTCCCTCACCAGCTTTCAGGAAGGTCCCCTTAAGATACTGGAAGGCCACAATAAGGTCTTCTTGGAGCCTTCTCTTCTCCAGTCCTTCTCTTCTCCTGTCCATTATCTCACAAATGAACAACAGCAAAAACCTGACTCTAGAATATTAAGGCTACTGTTGATCCCACTGACACAAGACTGTTGCAGGTTTTCTTTTTATCTCTTGTCTGCCTGAGTTCACCTAGTGTCTCTGGCTGCAGGCTTCAAAAGTGCTTGGAGCAAAGAAATGGTGGTTTTGTCTTGTGTTTAGACAACACCCCATTAAAAAGTCATGCTAGGTCATAGCCTTGTATCAAATAATGACATAAATAACGAAGGGCTCCGCAAAGCTTTTTGCAAAGTAAAAGGGATTCTTTTACTGAGTTTGTTTTCTCCTCCACTGGACTATATTCCTATTACAGCAGATAGCAAACTTCTTGGGAGAGATCCTGAGAGACTGAATACTTCTGCTTCTCTGCTTGGAACTGATGGCAAGTAAGATGTTTCATAAGACTCCTACAGGACATTTCTATTCTTGAGGGATAGGATTCATTGTAATGCTATCCAGGAAAAAGCAGCTAAAGGAATATAAACATTGAGAAACTCTTGGGCCTGACAGTACTGGGGCAACATATCACTTACCTCAAATAACTTGCCCTTTTGCCTGGCACACACCAAAAAAACAGACAAACATGACAGGTGGGCACTGAACTAGCTGTGACCACAGCTACGTGTGGATGTGGTGTTCATAGAAACAAGGCTGTGGAGGCAGCGCATTTCCCACTACTTTGCATTAAGTGGTATTCACCACACAAAGCAGTGCTAACATGGGGGATTCCAGGCCAGTAAATCCACCTCTGATAAGAAGTAAAACCAGAGGAAACGTCACAGCATGAGATCTGGTTAACTTTGCTTCCTTAAACCTGCCACCTTCAACTACCTCCTATTCTCGTTGAGCTGTAGAATTCCCTGCCTCTCTCCTGCAATGATGAGTTGCACAGGTTAAAAATGTATTCTGTGTGAGCAGTCCTTCAACCAAACCAGGTGCAGAAGAAAAAAAAAGACACAAAGGATACTGTATAGGGCAGAGGTGTTACAGAAAGGGAAACATGGCAGAATGAGCTTCAAGTTCACTGAGCACCAGAAAATACAATTACAAAACATAGTGCAGTGACCCTTGGAGTGTTTGTTTCACCATTTGCTTACAGGGAAATCCTTACACATCTTTCCTTTGTACACTTTACCTCCAGCATCCTAAATAATTTTATTGTCATTCCAGACACCTCTTCTGCTTTTACTTCCTTCCCTGTTTCCTTGACTGGTGATTTCTTAAGTATGTGCCTTCTCCATAACTATAAATAGTCACAGAGAGGAGGGCTGTAATGGCCATTGCCCTGTCAGATGGAATAACGATTACAGCTGATAGATAAGGTAATGAGTCCAACCAGTAGCTTCCATTGTCTTAGTTATTTGCTGCTTGGATCCTAACAGCCACCAGACCACCTGCTTTCTGTCACTGCAGCTCAGCTGTTGCTCACCAATTTGAGATGTTTGTGCCAGTAATTAAATTGTGCCAGCAAAGCACTATTAAATTTAGTTATTGCAGAAAGGAGCTAAAACAATTGATCAAATCTGAGTGGATAATCAATGTGTTTTTTAAATATAATGAAAATGAGAATTAGGTCAGCAGGAGGAAGAGAAGACATCAATTAAAAAATATATCTATACTGGAGTCCCAAAAGCCATTAACATTGATTTCAATCCAGAACACAGGGCCTGGATGGTAAAAAGCATGGAAGGATCATTAAAGGGACATTTTGTTGTCATTGTTGTGGCAGAATACAATAACAGAGCTGCAAGAAGTGGAAGTAAATAGGATGCAATCACTCCAGAGAGCTATAAAGTCTTATGGGAAGACATTGCTGCTACTGCTTTTGCTTAGTCTCTTTTCTATCTTCATTTGCATTTTTAAGGTTGAATATTTTGTTTTCATGGACCTGAATATAGGATGGAGCTGGAATTCCTTCTGCTCCTTTGAGCTACCCTTTTCAAAGGCTTGTCATTGCCCTGAAATGTTGTGAGAACTCCTGTTGCTGAAGATGATTCAGTCAGGCAGGTTCCTCACAGGTGGATCCTGTTCAGGTAGGGGTGGTAACACAGACTGGCTTGGACAGCTGTAGTTTGGTGTTTGCAATATTCTCACTATAAATAGCATAACTATTCCATTCTGAGTCAGCCCACTACAGATGACATAGATTTGCCTCCATATTCTTGCAAGTAAGCTTTACTCCCTGCTCTGTCAGATATATCTGGTCTGCTTTGAATGCCACAGAGAGGACCCACTTCTCAGGAAAAAAAAATAATAAATTAGTTGCAGAGTTGATAGATGGTTGAAAGAACTTCATTGCATATTAGGGTCTGCTAGCAACAATCCTTCGGCCTGTGTCTGTGAAGGACTTTCAAAATTGGCAGCTGTAAGACTAACAAGGGTAATTTGTTGGTTTGGGGTTTTTTTCACTATGCTATGTGAATATGAGTCAGGTTGCATGGTAAGAACTGAACTAAAATTCAGTCCACAAAAATGGTTAGCAATTATTTCTCCCCCCCCATACTCTTGGATACATGATTATAGCTCTGCTTTTCCATATTTGTTAAGCCTTTTCTGACCTGATTCAACCTACTAATCCTGCAAAAAAATCTTCAGGCTCGAGGATTTTGCTTAGTTGTTAGTTTGCAAGGGTGTTTTGTTGTTGTTGGGTATTTCTTCGCCTAATGAGTCAAGGAGGTTCACAGAGGGGTTCAACAAGTTCCAAGCTCCCATGAGGTAAGCAATGATGGGAAAGGCAGTACAATGCAGGGGCTGAAGCACAGCCTTCTCTTTTTGGCAGCAGCATACTGTTAGTTTGGCCCAGAGATACTGGACAACATCTCTCTGACTATCTGGGATATCTGCAATCCTGAAAACCTTTTTGCAGACAAACCAATTCCTTGCATGAATATATATGAAGAGCCTGCCTGAAAGGTGACAAATACCTACCATTTATGCTAGAACTAGTTATTGGAAGACTGTCATATCTTGATTAGAGACAATGTTGATCTGGTGGCCAAACAGCTTCTGGGAATCACTTTACCTTCTTCCATTTATTTCTCCCATTGATTACCAGAATCCAAGCCAAACAGTATTTAAGAAACTTCAAAAGTCATAACCTCTGCCAGATTGCTACCTGTAGGTATGGGAGTTTGAGCTAGGTGTTACTTTTGTGTCGAGCTATTTCATGTAAGCAGTGCAGTTTAAAAAGATACATATCTCATAATAAAAGTAATTAAAACACAGTGCAGTGTTTTGAGGAAAACACTCCCTGACATCTAATATTTGCACCTGTATATCACACAAAGCATTCCCATGCACATGAATGAATCCTTCACCTCATGCCTACTGCAGAAAGTTGGCTTAAAAAAATCAGAAAGTTTACTGAAGCTGTTGTAAAGACATTCTTTCTTCTGTTAGATAAAAATCAAATGTGGTGTCACTGCTGTCTTCATTACATTACAAATCATTCAGTAACTGTTGCACACTTTGGGGAAGTAAAACTAATTGTCAATGAAATGGACAATTTCAGCATGAGTAGAGGAGGGAGGAAAATAGCAAGACAGAACTTCAAAAGAATGCTCCATTTTGGCTGTTACTTTGGAAATTAATTTTACCAGAGTATGACTGCACCTTTTGGAAAAATCACTCAACAAATAGATGTCCCAGGAAATATTGGTTTAATAGAATAGAATAGAATAGAATAGAATAGAATAGAATAGAATAGAATAGAGTAGAATAGAATAGAACAGAATTAACCAGGTTGGAAAAGACCTTTGAGATCATTGAGTCCACAGTTCCTAAACACCTCCAGTGATGGTGACTCCACCACCTCCTGGGCAGCCATTCCAATGGCCAATCACTCTTTCTATGAAGAACTTCTTCCTAACATCCAGCCTGAACCTCCTGGTGCAGCTTGTTCTGGTGCTGGTTGCCTGGGAGAAGAGACCAACCCCCACCTGGCTACGACCTCCCTTCAGGTAGTTGTAGACAGCAATAAGGTCTCCTCTGCACCTCCTCTTTCTCCAGGCTAAGCAACCCCAGCTCCCTCAGCCTCTTTTCATAGGGCTTGTGCTCCAAACCCCTCCCCAGCTTTGTTGCCCTTCTCTGGACACATTTCAGCAACTCAACATCTTTCCTAAACTGAGGGACCCAGAACTGGGCACAGTGCTCCAGGTGTGGCCTAACCAGTGCTGAGTACAAGGGCAGAGTGACTTCCCTGCTCCTGCTGGCCACACTGTTCCTGATACAGGCCAGGAGGCCATTGGCCTTCTTGACCTCCTGGGTACACTGCTGTCTCATGTTCAGCCTACTCTCAACCAGTGCCCCCCCAGGTCCCTTTCTGCCTGGCCACTCTCCAGCCACTCTGACCCCAGCCTGTAGCACTGCATGGGGTTGTTGTGGGCATTGTGTAGAACCCGGAACTTAGATGTTTTAAATCTTAAATTTTACCTGAGGTCTTATTAAAGCTGAACTCTCTGGCAAGACAAAGAAGCATTTTGTGCAGATTATGTGTCCCTAATGCCATGGGGGGAGTTCTGCATATTAGTTGAAATTTGACTTCTTTTGTTCACTTGCATCTGCTTACAGCAGATTTTGGCATGATTCCTTGTCTTACTTTTATATCAGTCTGAGAAGAGGAACAGATGAGAGATCTGTGAAACCTCTGGAGAAAAACAAATATGTTGGTTGATTGATTTTGTTTCATTTTGCTGCCTGAAAATGTAGGAAGTTCAAGCTAGTATTTTATTACCAATTTCCTAAGATTTAGTAGGATCTTTATCTTTTGATCAAAATCAGAGGCTTAATTTAAAGCCTGTTGGCTTCATAGTAATAACATTTATGGAACTAGTGAGCACCAGACTGGCTCACAGACCAGCTGTTGAAGAAACCATTCCATTTCTGTAAGTATTTGCTTAGGCAAATCAATTCACTTTTAAACCCTTTTCAAGGATCCTCTTGTACAGAAATGACCTCATGATGAACACAAGAGTAAGACTGGAATGGAGGAAGAGATGCACTACTTCTGGAAGACTAAAATGTCATGAGCCCTCAGACTCAATAGTCCAGCATATGATATCCCAGCAGGGCAGAAGCAAGTCAAATGAAATGTGCAGCAGCCAGTGTTAGAAGTAAAAAAATTGTTTTAAGGGTTATGAGTAATGAAGTAAGGGTTTGTGGGTTGTAAGATGAACTTGCACAACTTCTGACGTCCCTGGTTTCACATGGGCAGAATCAAACATTGAACACGTCAACCCGAGGATACCAGTTGTATCTGTGAGCACAAGTTCAGTATGCACAGCTAGATTGTATGTTCAACACATGTTGGCTTCAAAAGTACAAAGGCTAAAAAGAGAGTAATTTCTGAAATGCAGAATATCCTGAGTATTTGCTTCCTGTCAGCTAGACAGCATGGCTTCATATTGAAACCTCTAGAATGGGGAAGTCAGACACAAAGTGGGCACACCAAAGGAGTGGCCTTAGAGATGTGAGGGGAATTTAGTGTTGTTTGGATCTATAGCTATGCAAACTGCACCTGGACTTAATAAATCAGTTATATATGAAGACAGACAACTAATTTATTTTTTTTTCTTGTAGAGTTCCAAGTTTCTGATTTATCTATAGAGCCTCCCTCAGGATTTCCTGCTTCTTGCCAGCACGAAAAATGCTGTCCACTGTCTGTACCTGTCATGCCAAAACAACCAGTTCATGTCCTTCTGTTGTTGGAGAAATCCCTAAGCCTTTCATTGTCTCAAGCACTGGCTGCAAATTGCCTGCCTTGATAGTGCACCTCCAGACCTTGTGTTTGTCTAACGTCTCTTCCTTCCGCTCATTTAAAACCAGATTCCTCTCTGTCTTTCGACAGAAATCTCTTGCCATCTGGAATAACTTTCCAGTATCTCTTTGCCTCATCAACTCTCCATCTCTTTCATATCTGATCTGCAAACATATCTTCGTTCCCCTGCCTGACCCTATTAATTTCTTTCACTCTCTTCTCTCTGATATTGGCCTTTATCTCTACTTAATATGTTCTGCAGGTAGCATCTGCCTGCCACTGTTTGCAATTTATATAACATTCATGGTCTTGTATTATTTAAATTTGTAAAGCATTTTGGGACAGAGTTCACCTGAAAGTAGCTATGAAAAATAAAGTTGCATTACATTATTAATAGACTGTTAAACTGAGTTTATTCTGTAGCTTTTCCTTTTCCTTTTCCTTTTCCTTTTCCTTTTTTCTTTTTCTTTTCCTTTTCCTTTTCCTTTTCCTTTTCCTTTTCCTTTTTCTTTTTCTTTTCTTTTCTCTTTTCTTTTCTTTTTCTTTTTTCTTTTCTTTTTCTTTTCTTTTTCTTTTTTTTTCTTTTTCTTTTTCTTTTTCCTTTTCTTTTTCTTTTTCCTTTCTTTTTCTTTTTCTTTTTTTTTCTTTTTCCTTTCTTTTCTTTTCTTTCTTTTCTTTTCTTTTCTTTTCCTTCTTCTTTTTCTTTTTCTTTTCTTTTCTTTTTCTTTTCTTTTCTTTTTCTTTTCTCTTTCTCTTTCTTTTCTTTTCCTTTTCTCTTTCTTTCTTTTCTCTTTCTTTTCCTTTTTCTTTTCCTTTTCCTTTTTATTTTTATTTTATTTCTTTTTGTCATTTTTTCTTTTATTTTTCCCTTTTTTTCTTTTCCTTTCCATTTCTCCTTTTCTTCTATTTCTTTTACTGTCTCTTTTATTTAGTATCTCTTAGAAGAAATCACTTCTCAAAATATAGACAAGTACATGTGCTCTCACATGCTCATACACTTTCTGATTTCAACTGAGCTGTGAAGAATGCAAATTTCAACAACTCCATATTGGAAAACATCCTGAGAGGTATGTAGAAATGCTGCCTGGTTGTGTAGGGATTGGGCTAGAAAGGCTAAGGCATGGCCATAGCTGAACTTGGCAAGGAATGCAAAGAACAATAACAATGGGCTTCTACAGGTGTGTCAGCCAGAAAAGACAGGTCAAAGGAGGAGTAGCCTTCCATGACAAGCATTGCTGTCAAGCTGGTAACAACAGGTGGGAAAGCTGAAGTACTCAACTATTTTGACCTAGACTTCACTGGCAACATCTTTTCCCACACCTCCTGAGTTGATAGACTGCAAGACAGGGACTAGGGGAGAGAATCCCTCCCACTGTAAGAGAAGATTAGGGTTTTGACCATCTAAGGAACTTTAAAATATATAAGACTGTGGGACCTGAAACAGATACTTCAACATCATTCTCTGTGAATTGGAGAAATATGTATTTGATGAATGCTCTGTTCAGAAGTTGAGGAATTGGTCAGGTGGACTTACCCAGAGGTTAGTAGTCAATGGCTCAATGTCCAGGTGTAAATCAACCATAAGTGCTGTCCCTCAGGGGTCTGTATTGAGACCAGTGAGGTTTAACATCTTCATGAATGACATAGTGGAATTTACTGCACCTTCAACAAGTTGGCAAACCAAGCTGAGTGGTATGACTGACACACATGAAGGATTGGATGCCATCAAGAAGGGCCTGGAAAATCTTGAGAAATGCACTCTTGTGAATCTCATGGGGTTTGACAAGGCCATATGCAAGGTCCTACACATGGGTCAGTGTTATAGATGACTTCAGGTAAAAGTTTCTGGTCACAATTTTATTGGCAATAAAAGACCATAAAAAGGCAATAAAAGCAATAAAAACAAGCAAAGCAGCCGGCTGGGCTTGTGAGGGTACCAAACTTCACCCCCACAGCACTTGTACAATAGCTTTCTTTATCTTAGATAGCTACATCATCTACATAAACAAACTTATGCTAAATAGAAGGCAGGGATATGATAATGAGTTCTCAGAATAGGTGGGCAAATCCCTGCTCATGTGCACTCTGCGTGGTAAGGGTCTTCCCAAGGCTCAGTTGTCCAGGCTCCTTATCTAAAGAAAACAAATTCTTGGTTCTGGATAGAACTGAGTATTTATCTTAATACAGCTTCTCCTCAGCCTTGATGTCTCCAATTAGCCAAACACACAGTCTCTGTTTAAGTCTGTCAAATATGCAGCTCTCCCTTGTCCTCAAAACAGGCTCTTGCAAGCTTCTGACCCTTAATCTTAGTGCACTCTGAATGTTATACTTTTAACACAAATCACTAGTATATTCATCACAGTCAGGGTATCAGTACAGGTTAGAGGAGGAAGAGGTTGAAAGCATCCCTGAAGAGAAGGCCTTGGGGGTAATGGTTGATGAAAACCAGGCATGAAATGGCCAGAAGATCAACCATATCCTGAGCTATAACAAATGAAGTGTCACCAGCAGGTCAAGGGAGGCGATTCTTCCCATCTACTCCACTCTAGTGAGGCTCCAGTTGGAGTACTGTGTCCAGCTCTGGAGTTGTAAATACATGGACTATTAGAGTGGACCACAAAAATGATCAGAGGGATGGAACACCTCTCCTATGTGGAAAGGCTGAGAGATTTACGGTTGTTCAGCCTGGAGAAGAGAAGGCTCCAAGGAGAGCTTTTGAAGGCCTTGCAGTACTTGAAGGGAGCTTATAAGAAAGATGGGGACAATCATTTTTAGCAGGGGCTGTTGCAACAGAACAAGGGGTGACGTTTTTAAACAAAAAGAGGGTAGATTTAGACTAGAAATAAAGACGAAATGTTTACACTCTGGGTTGTGAACCATTGGAACACATTGCCCAGAGAGGTGGTAGATGTCTCATCCCTGGAAATATTCAAGGTCAGGATGTACAGTGTTCAGTGCTCTAACCAGCCTATTTGAAGACTTCCCTGCTGACTGAAGAGTTGGACTAGATGACCTTTAAAGGTCCCTTCCAACTCAAACTATTCTATGATTCACAGATTCTATGATTCTTTACTTCTATTATTTTAGTCAAGAAAACTTGGTTCTTACTGCCCTGTTTCTCTTCTACTTTGGACTGCTAGAGCCCATCGTGTGCCCCAGAAATGTGTTTTATTTGAGTCCAGAGTATTTGCCTTCTCTTATCTTAATATTGTTATTAAATATATGTATGTGATTGGTAGAATCCTAAAGCAGTTTTGTTCGGGTCACTCAAAGAAAGGATGAAATTTTGAAATGGAAGTCACCAGAAGAAGGGTTTATGATCTTGGAAATTGAAATACAAATATATAGTCACACTCCTGGGCACAGAGAAAGAAGAAAGCAGCAGCAAACTCTGACAGTAGGATTTGTTAACTTGCAGTTATACCAGCATCACAGAACTGGCATGAATGTGGTAGTGGGCAAACATGCACTAAGGAAAGATGAGGAATATAATTGTATTGTACAATAATCCTGCTTCCTGAAGGTTATATTTGGGGAACATGATGGGGATGCCAGTGTTTCCAGAGCACAATGGTCACCTGGTGCATTTCATATCCAGAGTACTGACAAAACTTTGTACAATATGCCCACAGCTGTTCCAGGCCTTTAATAAGTTGGCAAAAGATTTTACAGAAAGGGAAAAAGTGCCAGGTGGGAATGAAACTTGGGAATGAATTTTGTCCTTCTGGTCAACTGAACAACCCAGCAGGATAATTACAAAGCAACTGCAAAGGCAGTCAGGCAGAATAATTTAAAAGTATATCTTAAATTTATTCTTTTCCATTTCCTTCCCAATGCTTTCTTCACAAATTGCATAAATATGAATATAAGTCATTAATTAGGGTAGAAGATCTTCAAAGTCATTCATCAAATTCTCATTTTAAGACTCCATTTTCATTTTGCCTTTTTGTTTCTCTCTTATGTGTTCTGTCTCTTTTTATTTATTTTTTTTAACTTTCTTTTCTTTTCATTTTGCTTGCAATTGCCTGCATGAAACTTATTTATATGTTTAATTTACTTTATGATTCAGGTAAATTCTCATACTCTCTGGTAATTATTGCTAAAGCAGGGTGTGATTGGCATTAGTAACAGTGGCTATTCTCAACAAAAGTCTACAGTTCTCTCCCTTCCCCAAGAAATGGCACAGAGCTTTCCTCAAAGCTTCACAACAAGAGGGGAGTAAGGTCAGTGGCCTCATTAGTCTAGAGACCATGTTATTGTAGGCTGTATGGCAGGTCCTAAGCTAGGTCAAGTCATCCTAACTTTGGGTTACTGTGAATTACAATATCTGAAGCTCTGCTCCCTTATTTTTATGTACTGCCTTTCCTGCACTGTTAATATTGTAGGATATTATATGGACACTGATGTTCTGCAGGTAAATGAGATGTTTTGAGATGCTCAGGGAAACTAAAGGATGGACCATTTATAGAAAGGAGAGTGTAGGAGCAAAGGCTAAAAAAAACAAATAGCAGTCAAAGAGAATATCTGAGCAAAACAAGCTCTGAGATTTATTGTCTTATTGTAAAGAAGGTTAAGACTTATGCCACCATGAAAATTCTGTCCTCAACCAAGAAGTGGAGAAAACAGCATAAGAAGCTGTTTGTGGTAACTGCTAGAGAACAACATGAAAGGGGGCAGCAGGCAGGAAGTCTGATATTAAGGAGTTCAGTATTTGTCATTCAAATGCAAACACAGCCAAATGAGAGACATCCCAGTCTCTTGGTCTGTACCAGATCCGGATCTGTTTGAGCTGCCTCGTTTGCTACAGGAGGCTGGTCTCACTCCAGTTAGTGCTGGACTGCTGCTCCAGGAGGGAATCACCTGAATTTCAATCTAAGAGGACTTCCTTCAGTAAAATCAGGTGAATTTTCTTTCACAGTTAAGTAATACATTTAGTGAAGGGCAAATGATCTGGTATTTTTATTCAGTGGAAAAAAAATCGAGAGCAGGTCTTTGTTTATACCTCCAGACAAGGCACATCCTAATCAGCAGTACTTCTACTGAACTCACATTTGAGGACAAAGATGACTTTTTTTTTTCTTTAACAATCGCATAACAGAAGTTGTGATGCAATAAATAAGAAATAGGGATACATGATAGCTTGTTATAGGTGAACTGCTGTGAAGGCAAATTATGAGATGACATTTAACCTATGCTCACATTTTTGTTTGCCCTTAGAACGTCATATAATTAGATGTCAATTTATTCTGAAAAGCCACGTAGCTCTGTGGTTACTGCAAAGGAGTACAAAGCAAAGCATACCAGGTCTATTCCTGGCTCTGCCACTTCTCTGTTCTATGACCTTTGCAAATCATTTAACCGCTTCACACCTCTGAATTCCATTTGTGATATCAGAAGAATAATGTGGGTTTCACTGTGTAGAGCCTTTGCACAGCCCAGTGCATGAAGACTACTAGCTTTATGGTTAATAAGAGGAAAGACTACTAGCTGCTTTATGGTTAATAAGAGGACAACAGACTTAAGTTTGTGAACTACATAATCAGATGACATTAGCTGATCCACCTCTCCTGACTTAAATGGACCCTGACTAATTCATACTGTCTGAGGATTTGCCTTGTTTGGTCCTCTCATTTAATTTGTAGCCTGAATATTTCACTAGTTCTATTTTCCCATTAAGATCTCATTCTGTTAAAGGATAATAAATTCTTATGAAGTCATACACATCAATGACTTGCTTATTTTCATTGCTAATGGATACCTCAGATTTCAGCAGTATGCTTCTGAAGTATTTTACTTAAAATACTTATTGTCATGTCAGTCTTTAACAGTGGCCTTTAAAATGTTTCAATAAGCACCATGCATGGTTTTTATACAAGAATCAGGGCATGAACCTTGGTACAAATTTCTTATTAAAAATATGATAATATCTCACAGGTAACTATTTGTTTTTTTAGTAAATATTTTGTATTAAATTTCATGTTAAGTGTATTGGTAGATACAATGGAGATTTGGGGTTGATCTCGCAGGAAACTAATAGAATAGAATAAACCAGGTTGGAACAGACCTTTGCAATCATCGAGTCCAACCTATCATCCAACACTATATAATCACCTAAACCATGGCACCAAGCGCCCCATCAAGTCTCTTCCTAAAAACCACCAGTGATGGTGACTCCACCACCTCCCTGGGCAGTCCATTCCAATGGCAAATCAATCTTTCTGTGATGAACTTTTTCCTAACATCCAGCCTAAACCTCCCCTGGTGCAGCTTGAGACTGTGTCCTCTTGTTCTGGTGCTGGTTGCCTGGGAGAAGAGACCAACCTCCACCTGGCTACAACCTCCCTTCAGGTAGTTGTAGACGGCAATAAGGTCTCCTCTGAGCCTCCTCTTCTCCAGGCTAAGCAACCCCAGCTCCCTCAGCCTCTCCTCATAGGGCTTGTGCTCCAAACCCCTCCCCAGCTTTGTTGCCCTTCTCTGGACACGTTCCAGCAACTCAACATCTTTCCTAAATTGAGGGGCCCAGAACTGGGCACAGTGCTCCAGGTGTGGCCTAACCAGTGCTGAGTACAAGGGCAGAATGACCTCCCTGCTCCTGCTGGCCACACTGTCCCTCATTCAGGCCAGGATGCCATTGGCCTTCTTGGCCACCTGGGCAAATATCCCATCTTTATAAATATTTTATTTTAAAGTACCCTCTATCTCAACCCTGGGGAAAAAAAAAAAACAAACAACAAAACAAACAACATGATAACTTGAAAACAAGCAAGAGCTATGTACAAAAAAAACACACACAAAAAAAATATTAACTCTAGTAATATATGGTTTTGACAATGTTTTCTGCCTTGGCATGGATAGCTGTCTGACTCTATACAAATCAATGACACTTTTGCAATTCACATTAACGGAGCCAAAGTTTGACCCTCTGACCACAAAGTTGCAAAAGGTTTTTACAAGCTGGTCATAGTATTGATGTACAGTGAATTTTCTGCTTGCCTACAAAATAAAAATAAAAGATGGAGGGAGCAGGATGGAGGAAAAAAACAAACCAACATTATTATTTTAATATTATTTAATTTTATTTAGTGTATAAAGTCCTTTTTTTTTTCCTTGTCCTTGTTCTCTGAATAGAACACCCTCTCTCCCTTTAGTTTAATTTCTGAGTATGTTTTGAATATGGGCAGGAGCTCTCTCTCTTGCAAATTAGTTTCTACACTGTAGATCCTGTTTCTGTCTCCATATAGAAAGAAATGACATCATGGTGTAGCAGTTTGGGCTGGGTGCCCCCTGCTGTGGGGACACACCCCTGGTGTCCCGAGGGTCCAGCCCAGTGGGTGGGCACAGGAAGCTGCATATTTCATCCCATAATGTCCTGCTCCCTATAAAACCATCAGCAAGGTTCTATACTTCCGCTTTGTTCCCTCACTGCTCCTATGGAGATGGTCCCTTTCTGGTAATGGAGGGGGAGTCATCTCGAGGCCTCTTGGGGCCTGGCCAGGCCGGGCCTGGAGGAGAAGGGGGAAGGGCAATCTCAGATCTGGCCAACTGAGATTAGCCTAACAGTGAAGGAGGGAGGAAGAAAGAGCCCTGGGGGTTTTGGGTGTACCCTCAGGTGGGGAAGTAGGGGAGTGTGGGATGCTTCTGGGTATGTTCTGGGATCTTCTTTCGTCACTATGCCTGTGGTTCTTTGTAAAATATTCACTGCTTTTCTATTTAAACTTTCCACCACTTCTGCAATCCTTTGTCTGAATCTCATTTTTCTGCCCTGGTGGCAAGGGAAGGATCAGCCCTTCAACCCACCACACATGGCAAATGCTAGAAAGAGGTGTCTTCAGTTCTTTGGTGAAAACACACAAAAGTACTTCACATATTTTGAAGAATGTTCTAATCTTTCAGCAGCTGATGATTTTCTTCTTTTTTTTTGTTTCTTTTTTTTTTCTTCCTTTTTTTTTCTTTTTTCTTCTTCTTTTTTTTCTTTTTTTTCTTCTTTTTTTTCTTCTTTTTTTTTATATTAAGTGTCTGAACATCTGTTTTTCTTTCCTTATGGTTTGTGGTCACTTCAAATATACAGTGAGGTTTGTCCCCATGTGTTTGAAGGAATTGAAATTCTATCAGGATGAAAAGTGGAAGAATTTTACAAAGAGTAAAAGCCAAGGTCTTGTTTTGCAAACCTGCATGTTAGTTTTTATTTTCATGAACTCTTATAAGATGCTTGGGGGTTGCAAAAATCTCATTGTAAATTGAAACAATGGTGCATATAATTAAGAAGAATCTAAAATGGAACAAAGTGCACCTTAGGAATTTGTTGGAACTTACAGAAAATATTGTGTATGGCAAGTATCCAGCTCTTAATACAGTCTTCTCTTCTTAGACCAAAGGCCATGATTCTCCTCTCACTTATATCAGCACAAACTGAGAATAATTAACTGAAAATCTATGGAGCTGCTGTAGTGCAAAAGCAGTGTAACTGGCCAAAAAAATCAATCTCCGTTCGTTTCTTGACAATAAAATTGCTTGATCTTATTTTAATTTCTGATTCTGTTTTCAAGGCTAGAAGAAAATGACCCAATGTGTTTCCTCACACACACAGCTGCAATCTTCTCAAATTGGTCTTCACTTTGGTAGAGGCTTATGAAGCTTTACTCTCATTCAGAAGAGAATACTCAGCAAGGCCCTGGAAACTGTCCAGTTCTGGGCCCCTCAGTTTAGGAAGGACATCGAGGCACTTGAACATGTCCAGAGAAGGGCAACAAGGTTGGTGGGAGGCCTTGAGCACAAGCCCTATGAGGAGAGGCTGAGGGAGCTGGGATTGTTTAGCCTGGAGAAGAGGAGGCTCAGGGGTGACCTCATTGCTCTTTACAACTACCTGAAAGGTGGTTATAGCCAGGAAGGGGTTGGTCTCTTCTCCCAGGCAACCAGCACCAGAACAAGGGGACACAGTCTCAAGCTGCACCAAGGGAATGTTAGGCTTGAGGTGAGGAGAAAGCTCTTCACTGAGAGTCGTTGGTCATTGGAATGGGCTGCCCAGGGAGGTGGTGGAGTCACCATCCCTGGAGGTGTTCAAGAGGGGACTGGACGTGGCACTTGGTGCCATGGTCTAGTCATGAGGTCTGTGGTGACAGGTTGGACTCTTGGTGATACTGTGATACTGTGACACTGTGAAACACTCAGCATCTGCCTCAAACAAATTAATTCCTTGAAAGATAAGTAGCCAACATCTTAGAAGGAATTAAAACTTCCTTAAGTGTTTGCATAAGTTTATTCAGCAGGGAGCTGTTCAGAGGCCACTGACACTTTGTGTTTTTTTCAGGTGTTGATGCATTTTCTGGAATTCACAGCAAAGTGCTGTGAATTTATAGAAGGTTTTACTTCTGTCACAGCTGTGTGGGTTCATATCATGAGGAATTAGGCAGGCACTGGAGGTCTGGATATTATCTTTAGTCCTTTTAACCAACAGCCTCTTATCAAAGTCTTTCCTATTGTTTCCTCAGGAAGTGGTACGGATATTTCTAATAGCACATCTAATTTTGTAAAGCAGAGATTAAGATCCTCTAGCTCCTTGAAATTAGAGCACATTCTTCCTACAGAAAAACATCACAAAAGTTTTCCTTGACCATGGCTGCAATTTCTGAGTTGTACAAACCTCCCACATGCCTTTGGTCCATGTGTACAAAGGCAAAGTTTGCTGGGCTGAGATGAAATGTGAAATGATGTTGTTGATAGTCTTTTGTGAAGTAGTGTCAAAGAAGGGCTTTGCAGTACAGATTTTAGATGTATCCTAGAAGGACCTGTCAATTTCCTCACACCTGCTCCATGACCTAGTGTTTCTCTGGGAGTCTGGGCAGTAACATTCTTCCCTGGGAGGGTTTTACCCACTCCCCACTGCCAGTGGCCATTTGTCATCAAGGATTTTTTACTGGGAGCTGAACTCCTCCATTAGGAATTTATGTCTGGTTGAAGTATTTTTTTTTTATGAGGGCTGACTTCTGGACCTAATAAATCACTGTTTTAAAACCACCATCTAACACAGTGGGAGAAGGCAATAGGTTGAGAAGTTCCATTTAATGCTGGTTCAGCTTTACCATGGGGAGAGAAATGAAAGCAAAGATGATACCTCAGAGAAAAAACACTTTCCTCTTCAGTAGCCCAATGTTCAGACTTTTCACTCATGATAGAAGGTTATATCCTTTGGGTTTTAGCAGAAGGAAGAATAAGACTAGTGCTTATTAGATACAATAAAGCACTATTTTAGTCTGGATGCTCTCAAGTGAGTGATCTACAGCTTATTAGGTTTTTTACTTCATTTTTCTTTTTTTGGCTTGGGTGGGGTTTTTTTGCTTCTTTTACTTCTGGACCATCCATGAGAGATAAATAATAGATAGTCTAAAACAGTCTAATTCACAGCTGTTACAGTAAGTGGGATCTTTCTACTAGATAAACATAGACTTCCTTAAGGTTTTCTGAACTAATGAGATTGTAGTGATGACCTTGCTAGAAGATGAAGAAGCATTGCTGTTAACAGATTTTAATCTCTCTCCTTCACTCACTTGAGCTGTTTCAGTATCTGAAATGTAAAGCAGTAGGGGTTTAGGAGGGGTGAATACAACACAAAGAAAATTAATCTACACAAATCTAGCACACCTAATGGCATTTACAAACAGGGAGAGCGACTGGTTTGTAAAAGTCAGAGTGTGAGTGTCCTGCTAGAGCTGCAACAACAGTCCACTCACTATGTCTTCACTACTTCTTCCTCTCAAGGAGAAAGTTTATATTGTCTACACTATATTACCATGGACATTTTTCATTTCTTTAGAAATTCACAAGGAAAATTCAGACAAGGTCCAACCTCAGAAATGTCTACTGAAAAGCTAGGAACAATTTGGAACTAGGGAAAATACAGAAGACCTCAGGCCATTTACTATTAGAAGAAGAAAAGAACCTATCCTTCCTCATGCAGACAACTGAAGTTGTAAATGCATGTGCACATAGAGAGAATATGTCCCTCTGAAGTCATTATTCAATAATCCTGGGATTATGTGTCTAAATTTTATTTCAAATATAAATAATAATTGAGTCTTTAAATCACATTTTTTATTTCTTTGGACTTGGAGTTGTATTTAATCTTGGAATGCGATCTCTCTCTGAAAAACAAAGGCAAGTGATGAATTTTTATACACAGATACATGCTGAAATACAAGCAGTAAACACTCTGTTTCATAAATCTATTTTCCCCTGGCAAAGAGACAGCTTCTGAGGATGGCATAATCACTGAATTATTTCTCAGCTGCTGTTGTCACTAGTATCCTATTGAGAAATCAAATCTGAAACAATAAAATGAAAAAAAAATATATATATGCCACATTAATCAACAAGTGTCAATCTTGTAAACAGTTCAAATACCATACACATACCTACATGCAAGCTCCATGTATGCTTAGTGTATGCTTGAAGAGCTGAGTCCCAAAAGCTGCCCCCTCACACTCTTCCAATAAAGATGAATTTTATATATTTTGTTATTGTGCATTCTGTACCTGGAGACACTAAGATCTGCTCCTCCCAGCTGAAGAAAGCCCTGCCATACTCTTTAGTATGAAAATAATTGTTCTCTCTCTTTTTGCTATTTATCAGACTGCATAAACTTTCTTTCACAAGGTATGCTTCCACAGCCTTACATACATGCTGCTGGAGGATTCCTCTCAAACACTGCTACTCAGATAATACCCAACATTTGCTTGACTCTAACCTCAAGCTACAGAGAATTCTCTTTTTATGTCTGTTTTTCAGCTGCTCATCCACAAGCCCTTGGAGATACTTTGGTTATTTCCAGGGAAGGCAGAAAGTATAGCTAAGAAAGCAAATCTATTCTTACTGGTCTTATATTGTAGCACCATCAACATTTTTTTAGGATGTATAAAACACAAAAATTTGAAAACTTCTGCTCTTAAGATCTTACAGTCTGGACATTAGGCACTTGGCAGTATATTAGAAGAAGGGTAACTAACATGGGGACTGTGGAAAAAGTGATATGATTGCAGTGAGATCCAGGAATTTCTTACATTGGTAATGGGCAGTGATCCTCTCAAAAGGGTTGTGATCTGTCTCATGAAAAAAAAAACATACATAGCTTACTGGTGTCTTTTTGAAAACTAACACAGTTCTTTGAAACCATGTTTGGAACTGCTTACTGTTGAGAATCTTTATGCCAAAAGTCAAAGCAATCCAGTCCTTTGCAGTTTCAGAAAGGCATGAGAAGCTCTATACTAATGGCGCCATCAGAAACTTCCTTCAGCAAACCTAGTTAATCAAAGAGAGCCTCAGACCCTAGATGTTCAAATAAAGAATGCACAGAGAAAAATACTACTCCTCAAACAGATCTCCCAAATTCAATGCATGGAGGGAAGCAGTAGAATAAATCTTGTAAGAGAAAAGATTAAAAAAAACAAACCCCAAACCAAAACAACAAAGTTCATGCCATAAAAAGTAGGTGAGATACAGAACATCACACATCCATGTTCATCATACAGTATGAGTATCTGAACCTGCTCTGCAACCTTAGAATGAAGGTAGCTTGAAATTAATAGCTTGAAATGAATAGAGTCGCTTGAAATGAATAGAATAGAATAGAATAGAATAGAATAGAATAGAATAGAATAGAATAGAATAGAATAGAATAGAATAGAAGTAGGGAAGAGAAGGAAAGAGAAGAGAAAGAAGGGAAGGGAAGGGAAGGGAAGGGAAGGGAAGGGAAGGAAGGGAATGGGAAGGGAAAGGGAAGGGAGGGAAGGAAGGGAAGAAGGAAAGGGAAGGGAAGGGAGGAAGGGAAGGAGGAAGGGAAGGAAGGGAAGGGAAGGGAAGAAGGGAAGGGAAGGGAAGGGAAGGAAGGGAAGGGAAGGGAGGGAAGGGAAGGAGAAGAGAAGGGAGAAGAGAAGGGAAGAGAAGGGAAGGGAAGAGGAGAGAGAAGGGAAGAGAGGGGAAGAGAAGAGAAGGGAAGAGAAGAGAAGAGAAGAGAAAGAGAGAGAGAAGAGAGGAAGAGAAGAGAGAGAAGAGAAGAGAAGAGAGAGAGAGGAGAGAGAGAAGGAAGAGAAGAGAAGAGGAAGAGAAGAGAAGAGAAAAGAAGAGGAAAGGGAAGGGAAGGGAGAAGGAAGGGAAGGGAGGGAAGGGAAGGGAAGGGAAGGGAAGGGAAGGGAAGAAGGGAAGGAGGGAAGGAAGGGAGGGAAGGAAGGGAAGGGAAGGGAAGGGGGAGGGAAGGGAAGGGAAGGGAAGAAGGGAAGGGAAGGGAAGGGAAGGAGGGAAGGAAGGGAAGGGAAGGGAGGGAAGGGAAGGGAAGGGAAGGGAAGGGAAGGGAAGGGAAGGGGGGAAGGGAAGGGAAGGGAAGGGAAGGGAAGGGAAGGGAGGGGGGGAGGGGAGGGGAGGGAGGGAGGGAGGGGAGGGGAGGGAGGGGAGGGGAGGGGAGGGAGGGGAGGGAGGGGAGGGAGGGGAGGGGAGGGGAGGGGAGGGGAGGGGAGGGGAGGGGAAAGAACCAGCTTGGAAAAGACCTTGAGATCATCAAGTCCAACCTATCACCCAACACCATCTTATCAACTAAACCATGACACTGAATGCCTCATCCAGTCTCCTCTTAAACACCTCCAGTGACAGCTTGAAAGCCACCCATTAGTTGATCAATGTAAAAATAATCAGTGCAAGCACACTTCACATTTAGCTTAAGCTAATGGATTTTTTCTTTCTTCTGGAAACAAATTACATGAAAATGGCAAGTGCTCTTGATCATTTTCTTTTCTCTTTCTATATTTTTGGTTGGTTGATTGGTTGGTTTTGCTGTGGTATTTTTTTGGCGTTGAGCATTATTATATCCTAGGAGCCATGAACAAAGCTAACATATTTTCATTGTGCAGTAATGACTCTGATTATACCATGCAGAGGTCCATGCAACGGGCAGTGTTTGTATGATTCACTGAAGACAAATATTTATCATCCATAGAGGCGCTGTGACTAAGCAGATCATAAGCTCATTACACCAATCACATCTGGGATCTGTTTCTCTGTCTGTCATTTTACCTGTTGCAGAGTTGGAGCGTCAGATTTGAGATGTACTTTCTTACCTGTAGGAGTCTGGATTACTAACACATCCAATTTTTAAAATATCCTTTCAATATCTGTATGTGGACAGATAATGATAAGAATTATTACATCTTCTCAGTTGTTCACCTCTTATTTGTACTCTCCTTACTCTTAATGGTGAGTGTCTACCATTAGAATCAAATTGAAGTGTGGAGTGCAGAGTATTTTTTCTATTTTTCAAAGCAAATATTTATTCATGTGTGTTTTCAAGGATCATTGCTTTGAGGACATAAATCTTCCTGGTTACTTCTTGTTATGGAGAAAGACTCTTCCTTCATCCTCCTGAAATGTTGACTTCTTAGATTCACAAATTGATGTGTTAACACAGCTCTCAGAATAAAAATGCTTTGGTTTGGTTTGGGTTTTTTTCTCATCTTTACAGTGCAGAACAAAACCAAATTGTGAAACCAAACATCACCAAATGGAATTGGCATTCTGCAGTTAGCTCTGGTTTCTGCAGTAGGCTGACGTGTGACTCGGTCCTTTGTGAAATCATCTACCTCTGATTCCCTATGCAGCCATTAATTCACTCTGCTAGTGTGTTCTCAGATGGTTTCAGTGATATTTACTTCCAAAGAGTGTCCAATAAAAAAAAATAACCAGCATACTATTTTTCCAATGAGAAATCATGGACAAGCAGCACAGCATGATAACCTGAGTTTTGCTAGTTCTACTAAAACCAACAGTAAGCAAACAGAAATTAATGAATCCTGCTCATGGTCACTTCTAGCCTAAAAAAAAAAAAAAAAATGATCATGCATCCTAGCCAGAAGGGTAAAAGTGATAAAAAATGAGGGTTAAGATAAACATAGTTCAATAAGTTTTGAAAACAAACAGAAAAACAGAACAAAAAATACACTCAGCCCAGCCCTCAGGTAACAGCAGCCCTGGCTGACTTCCCCTGCCCTTGTATTTATTACTGTATAGAATATGTGTGGATATATATGTGTGTGTGTATACATATGCTGTATTTCAGATGGCATGAAATATCCCTTAGATCAGTTGGGATCAACTGTCCCAGCTGTATCCTCTTCTAGCATCTGACTCATCCCAGCCTACTCACTGGTGGGACAGAGTGAAAAGCAGAAAAGGCCTCTATGCTTCATAAGCACTGCTCAGCAGTATCTAAAACATTGGTAGGTTATCAACACCACCATCATCACAAATCCTAAACTAAGCATCATACAAGCTACTACGAAGAAAATTGACTGCATCCTAGCAAACACCATGGCTGCTAATGATGTGGACAGAAACTGGCAAAAACCCCCAAATCTCCTTATCCGTGGACACAGGAAAGGAAAATTAACCTAGTGGTATACAGATCGCCAGAAAGGCTGAGCACAGAGGGTCACTCTTCATCTAGATTCTTATCAGTCAATTCACACAACTATCTTTTATGGTTTTCAGGTCACAAACTTCTGCTTCATCAAGTCCAACCTGTCACCCAAGACCTCATGACTACTAGACCATGGCACCAAGTGCCATGTCCAATCCCCTCTTGAACACCTCCAGAGATGGGGACTCCGCCACCTCCCTGGGCAGCCCATTCCAATGGCTAACATCTCTCTCAGAACTTTCTCCTCACCTCAAGCCTAAACTTCCCCTTGCGCAGCTTGAGACTGTGTCCCCTTGTTCTGGTGCTGGTTGCCTGGGAGAAGAGACCAACCCCCTCCTGGCTACAACCACCATTCAGGTAGTTGTAGAGAGCAATGAGGTCTCCCCTGAGCCTCCTCTTCTCCAGGCTAAACAACCCCAGCTCCCTCAGCCTCTCCTCATAGGGCTTGTGCTCGAGGCCTCTCACCAGCCTTGTTGCCCTTCTCTGGACACCTTCAAGTGTCTCAATGTCCTTCTTAAATTGAGGGGCCCAGAATTAGACACAGGACTCAAGGTGTGGCCTAACCAATGCTGAGTACAGGGGCACAATGATTTCCCTGCTCCTGCTGGCCACACTATTCCTAATGCAGGCCAGGATGCCATTGGCCTTCTTGGCCACCTGGGCACATTTGCTGGCTCATGTTCAGCCAGCTGTCAATCAACACCCCCAGGTCCCTTTCTGTTTGGCAGCTCTCCAGCCACTCTTTTCACATGGAAACAGGAATGAAAAAACTCTCCCTCATGGTTTACAAAAGTAGCCTTCTTACTTGGGTCAATCGTTGTGCACAAATTTAGCTTTAATGGTATCTATAATATTTCAGAATATAATACACTGGGCCCAGCAATTCAGGCAGTCAGCTATGCATGTTTCCCAAAGAGATTAATCAGGAGTAGAATATTAGTAGTCCCAGTATTTTATTGAGTTTGCACCAGTGACTGACTATTTTTAAAGATTCTAAACCACTTTGCAGTTATTATTCCAAGCAGCTCATAATTAAATGCAGCTAGATTTATTTGAACATGTTTGTCATCAATGTCAAAAAAGGTCTATCTATCTATGCTGGAGGGAAAAACCCAAACTTTCTTCTTGTAGCAGTTTGAGCTGGGTGCCCCACTGTTGTTGCCACATATGACACCCCTTTGGTGTCCCAGAGGTCCAGCCCAGTGGGTGGACACAGGAAGCTGCATATTCATCCCATAATGTCCTGCTCCCTATAAATCCACTGGCAAAGTCCTACACTTCCTCTTCCTTCCCTTACCACTCCTATGGAGATGCTCCCTATCTGGTAATGGAGGGGGACTCATCTCAAGGCCTCTTGGGGCCTGGCCAGGCCTAATGCATGGAGAAAAAGGGGGAAGGGCAATCTCAGATCTGGTCAGCTGTGATTAGCCTAACAGCTAATCTTTCACAGGGGTGTGAAAGAGCCCTGGGAGTTTTAAGGGGGGGGGGGAGAAAGAGCCCTGGGAGTTTTAAGGTGAGGGGAGAAAGAGCCCTGGGAGTTTTAGGTGTACCCTCAGGTGGGTAAAAAGGGAAGTGTTGGGATGCTTCTGGGTATGTTTTGGGGTCTCCTTTTGTCATTGTGCTTGTGGTTCTCTGTAAAACACTCACTGCTTTTCCGTTTAAACTTTCCACCTCTTCTGCAATCCATTTGTCTGAGTCTTATTTTTTTCTGCCCTGGTGGGAGGCAAGGAAGGATCGGCCTTTCAACCCACCACACTTCTTTATAGAGGGCTTATACAAAGTCATACTGCATCTGCTGGCAATACAAGTGATGCAAGAAGAAATTACTTTTAGCAGAGACGATTAAGCTGTTGAAATGTGTGTGGTACAGTGAGGAAGAGAACAAATTATAGTAATTTGGTTTGACAAAAAGAGACCATTTTGACCTAGCAGGAATCCATGGTGATAGTTTGGAAGGCGGAAGAAGATATGAAAAGAAGTAGATTTTAGCAACTTCTCATTTTAAAGGTTCATATAAGAATCAGACCCCAGTGCATCCAGATCTCCATTTCTATATAAGCTTAGCACATGTTGTGACCTGTAGTCTTTCTGGATCACCAAATAATATTAAAAGTGTGCCTGCAAGACACATTTCTAAACTGTTCCAAAGCTCATTTGGTCTACTGTCTGAGCTCGACCACACATGATTTATTGTTCTTAATAATCATGGCAGGGATATAGAACTTCATCTGAGACCTTTCTCTTTCTATTTTAAAGGCTTATTAGAAAGGCTGCTTATGCTTGATTTAATACCAGCTTGAGCTACAAAACATTGGCACATCCCCTCAAGAGAATCCATGCAAAACAGTTTAAGCAAAGTGCCACTGAAAAGGAATGTGAAAATTGGTTAAGGTGCAAACACTGCCAAAGGGTCCATACAGTCTATGTTTGCTGAGTCAAATCACATCAGAAAATTGTATTCTAGTTTTTATTGGTATTATTAAATATATCCTAGTGAGAGGAAACATAATAATAAAAGGAAGCAAATAATGCCTTCTTACTGTTACATTTCATGGGTATATTTCACTCTTTCTAGGTGGGGGAAATGCATAGTTTTCAGCAGATGACACAAATTCTCCAGGATGCTCAGGAATTCTTTCTGTGATAATGATGAAGATGAGGAAGGAATAAAACATGGCATGACTTTTGACTTTTATGGAAAGATATTACTGACTACAGATCAAAACTACACAGGGAAAAAAAAAACCCAAAAACAAAACCCCACGCCTGAGTATTTAAGAGTAAAAAAAAAAACACCAAACAAAAAAAGGTGATAGTAACTTATTATCAACTGTCTTATCTTGATTTGCAGAATGAAGGTGGAGAAGCTGCAGCTATACAGCTGGTATGGCAGTACAATTTCACTGCAGTTGCTAGACAGAGAAAGGTGGGAAAGTCTATGAACAGCTCCATTTGGTGGATTTATCTTTTTTTTTCTTTCAAATAATAAGCAGATGAGAGGAATGGTATAAGAAAGGAAGTAAGTGTTAGAATTTAGTACTCACCCATTAGTAATAAAAAGGTCTACAAATTAGTTCTGACAAAGGGGCTCCAGTAGCAGTTCGGAAGAGCATAATGAATTGAGGAGTTTTGTGCTGCGCTGGAAGCAATAAAAAATGCTAAGAAAGTTGGATACATACAGCAAGTCTGGTGGCTGAACAACAACAGCACAGCGAATGAAGATCTGTGTTGATAAAGACAAAGTAGTAGATGCTGAAAAAAAGATAAAAATATCTGCTGATTTTTGGTTTGTTTTGTTGGTTTGGTTTCTTTTATGTGGGTTTAACTCCAGAGAGATTAGCAAAGATGACTTCAGAGTTCAGCTAGGTAAATATTGCAGAAAGATCTTAAGCAGAGAGGTTTACATTAATGTATAAAATAAAATTAGGCAATCATATTAAAATATTATACAGAGCATCTAAGTTATATGATTTCATCTTGAAAAGTACCTGCTATAGAATGACCTTGTCTCAAGAAATATGCTGCAGAGGGAGATAAGAAAGGGAAAGGATTGCCATGAGGTGTGAAAAAAAAAGAAAGACCTTTGGCTAAACAGAGAGTAAAGGAAAAAAACACATAAGATCCAATGAATAATTCCAAAATGGGAATTTCCTGCCCCAAGACTGAGTGCACCCTCAGCAGGTTTGCTGATGATACCAAGCTGGTGAAGCTGACATGATTGAGGAATGAGATGCTGTCTGGAGGGACCTAAGCAGTCTGTAGAAGCGGGCTCAGGTGAATCTCACGAGGCTTAGGTGAATCTCATATGGTTCAGTCAGGCAAAGTGCAAGGTCCTGTACTTGCGTGGGAGCAATCCTCAGTACCAATACAGGCTAGCAGTTGATGAGATTGAAAGTAGTCCTGCAAAAAGAGTACTTGGGGGTACTGGAGGATACTGGTGGATGAGAAGCTGGACATGAGCCAGCAATGTGCACTTTCAGTTCAGTAGGCAAATTGTATCCTAGGCTGCATCAAAGGAAGCACTCTAGCACATCCAGAGAGTTGAATCTGCCTCTCTGCCTTGATGACACCTAACTTGGAGTACTGTGTCCAGTTCCAGAATCCTCAACACAGGATGGACATGGACCTACTGAACTGGGTCCAGAGAAGGGCCATAAAGATGATCAGAGGGATGGAGCACTAGTTGAGAGAGTTAGGGTTGTTCAGCCTGGAGGAGAGAAGCTTCCAGTGAGACCTTGTAGCATCATTTCAATATCTGAAGGGGACCTGCAAGAAAGCTGGGGAGAATTTGTTTGCAAAGGCATGTAGCAATAGGACAAAGGTTAATGGTTTTAAACACACATAAAGCAGTGAAGGGTCTAGATGCCCTGAGAAAATTTTGTATTTGAAATATCTCTTGGTCTTTCCTCAGCTAATTAAAATTAAAAGTGCATGGCTTGCCTGACATCTGGTTTTCTATGTCCACACACCATCCCTGTATATAATGTGAGTGAAGTCTGCAGGTTTCTAGTGACTGAGGCTCTCCACATCAAAGTTCCACCACCACTTTTGCAAGAACACAGTTTACTTGCAGCCTGTACAGGCTTGAGCTTCAGGTTACTGTGTCCTTCAATGTATGTTAGATCTTCTCTGACATGTTTAAAGGACACAATGAAATCTTCCCCATTTCTAGCCACAGACTCCAGCTAATAAGTACATGCAATGCACAGAAGCAACCTCCTTCATCTTGCTGCAGGGAGTCATCTTCCAAAGAACACAGCTTCCAAAACAATAGATGGGACCTCGAAGAACATCATACCAGATGTGCAACTGATTATTGGCTCGTCTTTGCCTGAACAGCGAGAAACACACATAGGAGCACGGGTGGTGTGCACAAAAGTGTGCTTGTGTGAACACTCAGACACACGGACGGACGCTCGGACGCAGGGACGCAAGCTCCTCAGCGGGACGGCCGCTCTCCAGGGTGCTGCAGGAGGCGGCTCTGCGGTCTCCGACAGCTGCCACATCTCTGCTCGGTGCAGGATTTTCTTATTTTCTCCCGATGAGAGACACTTCAGGCTATAAAACTCAGTTGCAGGTCAAGAAGAGTCTGTGCTTCTATGGTCAAGGTCAAGTAAAACTTTTATGCAGTAGATATCCCACTCAACACTCAGGCACACAATTTACAGGGGATTTAATTTAATTCTTGGCCTTTAAAGAGCCTTCTGCCACAGCTATAAAACTCATTCTCTTATAAACACGATTGTACAACTACTCCCTCTCCACTTGTCAATGTTGTGAGGGTTTTTTTATTCAGATAGCACATAAATTGAGGTTGTACACTTCCTTCTTGTTTTATTTCTCCTGAAAGTCACTTTCTTTCCGTTCTCTTCTGTACCTTGAAGGCATTCTATACTGTCATTTTCAGTAGCTTTTTTTCCAAGCCTGTGCAAAGGTGACACCGGTTCTCAGCAAATGTATTGTGCAGATTGTTCTGGAACTGTTGTCAGATCTGCCCACCTGTGTACTTCCTTTCCTGGGATGCCACATCATTTATGAAGACCAATTTTTTTTTTATACACAAAGAAAAGAAAAAAAAAAAGAAAACAAGTGCAGATCTGCAATTTGTAGGACTTAATTGATAGACAAACTGCTTGTATGTTCACATTACAAACTGCCTTCTCCACTTTGCTGTGTCTAGCAGGGTGGTCTTCCAGATACTGTGTTTATCCTCCATAAAACAGTAGCTTCGGTTTTCCAGTTCACCACCTAGCTGCTCCACAAGAGAGGGGATCAGTTTGGCTTTGAAAATTAGACTCTGAGCCCTGTCTAAACCTGGTAGGAATTTACATTTCATCAGTGCAGTCTGTTTTGAATAATTCCTAGCATGTCAGGGCTTTGATAAGCAGAAGATCTATAAAAACATTGTAGCCATGCAAGGGAGAAAGGAAAGAAATGCTCAGTGATTTTCTGTTAGTAAGGCAGTGCTTCATGTTGCTGGTGGGTGAAAGCAACCTCCTTGCTAGCTGTGTTGAAGGACTTAAAGGGTTCAACAGATAAGAAGATGTTCTTTGTTCCCTAGCACTAGGGTGCTAGAGATCCAAGCTGCGATGTGTCAATTTTTCAGTGCCTTCCCCTGGAATATCTAAGTGTGCTTTATAAAACTCCTATAGAAGCCCTGATGTGGACATAGCTTAGTGATTACATGCTCTTCTCTGCTAAAGGTTTGACTGTAAGTTTATTTAACTAATTTAATTTCAGCTGGTGAGTGCCTATTGTCATAGAGTCCAGCTTGCTGGTGCCTCAATTTGGATCTGTTCCTTCCTTCCTTCTTGTGGTCTGTGCCGTCAGTACGATTTACTGTTCTGTTGCCCCACTCTCACCAGCATTTTGCTTTTTTTTTGTTGAATGCCTGCCTTCCTCATGCACACAGCCATTAAAATTAGCTGCCCACTAGATTGCTGGAGGTAAACAAGAGTAGAAGCCCCAGGGAGGCCTAAGTAGCAGCAGATCAGAGTGATGGGTGGTGGTAAGCTCAGCCCTAAATGAAGGCCTATGCTGGTCCCTACTGGAGAGCAAGGTATCCAGCTTGGGAAATCCATCTGCCTCCCTTTCTTGCTTTGCAACTTTTTAACAGCTTAGTACTGCTTATGACAAGTCCACTGAAAGATTAGGGCTTCTCTGTGCTCCTTCCAGTCCCAGTGGACTAAAACTGGTAGCAAAAACCTCCGAGGGAAGAGGTACTCCAAATAAACCTGGCATTCCAAGCTACTTCTTTTCCCTCAGAGGCAATGTGTTGTCCACCAGCAGGGTCAGGGAAGATGGTCAGACCTCCAAAGGAAAATCAAGTGTTTTGGTTTGCAGAGCTGTCTGCCCCCTGGGCCTACCATCTCAGTCCTCTGAGAAATCCATTTGCTGGCTGGGAATTCAGTTACGTAAGCTATGACAAACATGCTCAGAGGTAGCCAAGCCATCAAGATCCTTTGTGATGGGCATCTGCATGTCTAAATGTGCACCCTCCTTATTTCCCTCCCCATAAGAAACTTGGAAAGTTGGAAACAAGAGAGGGGAGCTGCTCTTCTCAGCCATTATTTTCTGTCTGGGTGTAGAAAGAGGCTAAAAGGAGAGAAGGTAGATATGGTGCTGAGGGTTATGGTTTCTTGGTGGACTTGGCAATGCTGGGTTGATGGTTGGATTTGATGATCTTAAAAGTTCTTTTGCAACTTAAATTATTCTGTAATTAACAGGAGAGGACAGTGGAGAAAAGAACCAAACATATGCAGGTAGTCTGGAGGAACTTGTTTATGAGCTCAGATCAGGGAGCACTAAGCAGGGCAGAGAAAGGGCAGAGGAAGGTCTGGGAAGCCTCTTCCTTACACAAAATTCAGCCTCCCCAAGGACAGGGCAAGACTGTTTGGAGAAACAGGGGAATACCAAAGGAGTGTCTACTCAGAGGTTTCTACTGGCCTGTGAGACAGCCTCCATTGTCTCTTTAGACATTTTAAACAAGCCAGGGTGGCTCAGTGGCCACAGTAGACAGGACACAAGCGAAACTGATGGGCAGAGCTTCCTTTCTGCATTCCTTTGGATTTAGAACAAGGTTTTTCTTGCAGTCCTTCATCTAATTCTGCAAGGCCCCATGAAAGAACCAAAGTGCTGACCCTGTCCCTGCTCCGGCAAATAATTTAGCACCTTTGCAAAGGTGTCTTGGTGTTTCTGTTCCATGCACACAGCCCCTGCCTCTGAACTCATGCAGGCAACATGCTGCAGCAGAGCACAGTGAGGCACAAGGTGGTGGCTTCCCACAATGAGAAGTCTGGCCTCTTCCTCAAAGAGGTTTGGACAGGACCAACTTTTTTAGCATAGATTTGGCCAATGCAGCTTACTGCACAACTGTGTCTGTAAGGAGGCTTCCATCAGTTCTGACAATACAGTCAAAAATCCAGTATGGATTAGTGACAAAAAAATGGAAAGAGAAAGACTTGAAGGAGAATGGTTGAAAGGACAAACAGAGTCACTGAAATGTAGCCCCAGGAGAATGTAAGATGATGAATAAACAAATGGAAATGAGAAAAGGGTCTAAGAAGGAAAGTTTCTTAAGCACCAGCAGGAAAATCAAGTTGTAAAGAAAAAGGCTGGATCCTGTATGGAAAATGAGAGACTAGAAGAATGTTGCAGAGGGAGAAGAAACAAGGCTGGAGAATGCTGTGGCAGCACGACCTGCATTTCAGTGCAGGCAGCTTGTCTGGTGCCTCTTCTCTCCTATGTTTGTAGTTATTTGCTTTCAGCCAGTATGAGTTTGAATTAGCAGATCTGGTGTGAGTAGGGTGGCAGGACAAAGGGAGAGGGGACAGTTTCTCAGTGATACAGAAATGCTGGTGAACTGTAGCTGAAAGAGCATGGCCATTTCCACCCTACCCACCTCATTTTCACCCAAAATCCCATAGCACCTGGGCTCTGTTAAAGTCTCCTCCCATCCCAGGTGTGGCCACTTTCCCTCCTTGCTCCCTCCCCTTTTTAATCCCCCTCAGGAAGGCAGAAGCCCTAAGCTGAGCCCATCTGGGCTGGAGGATCCTCCTCTCATCACTGGTGAGTGCCCATGGTGCACACTGGGTGATGGTGGTGGTGACAACAAAGGCCGGGGGGCCTGCTGGCCCCCCGGTTAGGTAGGAAGAGGTTTAATGGCTACTCCAATATCACCCATGGGTGCTGGCTGGGTCTCCTTACTGGGGCTGAGCTCCTCTGTGTGGTATCTTGGCTGGTTGAGAGTCTTGCTCTAGGCTCTGGGATGGGTGCAATAATAGTGGTGGTAGAGCAGGGTCTGTTTAGGCAGGGTGGAGGACAATGGGTGGGGGGAGAAGAGAAGAGTGTGGGGCTGCTTTGGGAAGATGAAGGCTGGGGAGGCTGTGAGCAGGATCTGCTTTAGGAAGATGAAGGCTGGTGGTGGGGGAGAAGTAGGAGCTGCTGTGGACATTTCATCATAAGGAATAAATAGAATGATTATGGCTCCAATAGATTCCTGTGTCATTGTTACATTAAAGCAGTACACACTTAAGGATGATTGTCCAGAGAGGTGCTTGAGGCCCCATCCCTGGAGATACTCAAGGTGAGGCTCAGCAGGGTTCTGGGCAGCCTGATCTAGTTGAGGATGCTCCTGCTGGCTGCAGAGGGGGTTGGACTAGATGACCTTTTGAGGTCCCTTCCAACCCAGATGATTCTATAAGGTCTCATCTAACTGGATGAGATTTAAACAACCTGGTCTAGTGGAAGCTATCCCTGCCCATGGCAGGGTGGGAGTGGACCTAGATAATTTAGAAGATGATCTCTAAGGTTCCTTCCAGCTCAAGCTATTCTGTGATCTGTCTGCCCTGGCTCTGAATGACATAGGCCTCTCTGGGAGTGAGAGGGAAGCCAGTAATTTTGCCTGGAGTCTGCCCTTGTCTCCTACCCCCTCTAACCTGCACCCTATTGCAAGAGGGTGAAGCAGGCAATGTGGGAGCACAGGAAATGACCCACTCAGAGCACCACGTGCTCAGGTCCTCTATAGCCTCCCTCATCCTTCAGGGGATCTTGAGCATCTGCACATACCTCTTTGGTCCCAGGTACAAGTGAGAGATGAATCTGATAGGAGTTGCAACCCTGAGTGCAACAAAAAGAAATTACATTGGAAGTGGTCCTCAAGGACACTCCTCTTTCTGAACCCCTCAGCCATGCAAGATATAAACCCCTTGTTCTGCTGGAGCACATCCCAATGAAGCAGCTCTGCAGCCTGGAGCAAGTGGCCATTTGGGAGACATCTAGCTGAAGGCAGGGACACAGGCTGCAGCGAAGTGTCACTAGAGATCACTCAACATCACTGGATACAGATTTCTTTTGGAAATCTCACTGAAAGTTGCTGTCTTTGCCTCCCTGCCCCAAGAGAGCCTCTCGGTCCCTCTGGGGGGAGGGGAAGATCATCCTTAGGAAATGTTTTACTCGCTCCCTGAAACACTTCCCTTTATTAATGCAAGCAAAAGGCAAGCGCTTTGTTCTGTGGTTTTTGTGACAGATTTATCTCTATAGCTGTTTCACACACTGCAAATGACTTGGCTTCCCTGCCCTCCCTCTTCTTGCGTGAGTGTGGGGTGGGAGGACAGCGGGAGGATGCATTTTTAAATGTTTTAAGCTCAGGAGCAGTATGGGGTTTTTTTTATCCTCAGGAGGTGTGTCTCACACGTAGTGCTCTGAAGAGAGGAGCCGGTAGTAACAGATATTCTGACAAACTTAAAAGGCGCTGCTTACGAGGGAATCACAGGGTGCCATCCTAATGTACCTGCTGAGACTGGTGAAGAACAGGGCTCCACAGGCTCAGGATGCGTTTCGGTGGTTTCCACTCTCTTCGGGAAAGCTGTAGACAAGGCAAAGAGAAGGTGAGGGTCACACAGCAGGGTTGCCAGCACCGACCATTTCCATGCAAGATCACGCAAGTGGGGGGAAGGGACGTATGCAACGGAAGGAGGTCCGCGGCTTGGGTTAGGTTTGGCACGGCAGAGGCTGTCCACTCCTCCAGCAGTCTGAGCTCTGCATCTGTGAAGCCGCACGGCACACAGCGCGGCACTGGGGAGCCCCTGCAGCTAGGGCAGAGCCGCGCCAAGCCCCAGCCCGGAGGTGTTTTCCTGCCCTCCCTCCCATCCTGGGAAGCAGCGAGTCCTGCCCAGAGTGTTCTTTTCCTCTTCTGCCGTAAAGCCAGGGACAGCCCCGAAGATTCCGTAACTTCCAGGGTCACCCAGGGGCAGGGCCGCCACACTTTCCTTGCTTCTAGCTTTGGGAAGCGCTGACTCGAGCTTGCGGTGATTGAACTCTAATTAAATCTCGGAAATCAACGTGCACAATCAAATACTCGCGACTCAGCTGGAGGGGGAAAAAAAATAATAAGAGGAAGAGGAGACACGAATCGTCCCCTTTGAGGTTGCTGATCATCTTGATTAATGAACTTTAAAGTA